>JZLH01S0256837.1:39629-52629 GCA_001188425.1 Eucidaris tribuloides | reverse complement strand
GAAGCAACAATGAACTGATTAGATTTTGGGGTTCAAAGGTCAAAGGTCACAGGGCCTAAAACATGTCTGATTTCGGCTCGTTACCACGATAACTTAAGAAAGGCATGTTAGATTTGAATGTAACTTGGGTGAAGTATGTATTATATGGCACCAATGAACTGAATTGATTTTGGAGTTGAAAGGTCAAAGGTCAAAGGTCACGAGGCCTGATAGATGTCTGATTTGGGCTCATTACTGCGATAATTTGTGAATGGCCAGTTGGATTTTGATGTAACTTGGGTGAAGTATGTATTATAAGGTACCAATGAAACAATCAGATTTCAGGGTTAAAAGGTCAAAGGTCAAAGGTCACGAGGCCTGATAGATGTCTGATTTGGGCTCATTACCATGATAACTTAAGAATGGCTGGTCCGATTTTGATGTTACTTGGGTGAAGTATGTATTATAAGGTACCAATGAAACAATCAGATTTCAGGGTTAAAAGGTCAAAGGTCAAAGGTCACTAGGCTCCATACTTAATATCTTTACCATGATAACTTGAGAACGGCTTATAGGATATTGATGTAATTTGGGTGGAGTATGTATTATGGTGCATAGATGAGATTTCAGAGTTGAACGGTCAAAGGTTACAATGCCCCGTACATTCAAAGTTTGGAATTGGACGGGGGTGCGGATGCATACCCCATCGGCTGCGCGTAGCCAAATTGCTCTAGTTAGTTTTTAATGCCTGTTTGTTGCACAATGAAATGAAGGACATGCACACAAAACTAAGCAATAATTCACTCAACGAGATGCTAATTCTCATGGGTTCACAGAGGGCATCAAAAATTAAAATTTCTTTAAACAAAAAAATCTAGAACTTGGAGCTTGTTCAAACATTCCATGTATGGCCCATATACATGAAAATGTACATCCAATATGATATATAGCACCACAAATCAAACATGTAGCTAAATATGCAATGCATCCATTTTCAAATAAAGTTATTAAATATCAGCATCATCATGAATTATCTTTTTGTCTGTGCAAAATGGAGTATGTTTTGGGTGACTTACTACGGCATATTTATGTCAGACCGCACGTGACCTTGAACTCACCTGATTTTTCTACATCTAGTCAAAGTTACATCAATTGGTTACCAAGGAAACTAGGTTTAAATTCCCGTGCTGATAATACAATTTGGTTAGAATTAATCATTGCTTCAGAAATAATTTTTTTGGGGGTGTAAGTTTTATTTTTTTAGTTTTTTTTTTGGGGGGGGGAAGTTTTATTTTTTTATTTTCATTTTTGTTTTATGTATTTATTTATTTATTTTTATTTTTATTTTTATTTTTTTTGGTGGGGGGAGGAGGTCATTGTCATTGTCTTCATTCTTGTTATTGTTCCAGTTAATATTGTTGGAGAGAACTGTTTTTAACTTTTGTAGAGGGTTCCCCCCCCCCTCCAAAATCATTGAGCTTAACTAGTTGTCTGACCTGGGGTCCTGTTCAGATGGTGACCATATTATTAACAGAAGAAATATATATGAGACCAAGAAAGCAAAAAAAGTAAATAAATCATTTTAAGAAAATAAGAGAAAAAGTAAATGTAAAACTGAATTTGATTACCATTTAGTGTAAAATTGTACTGTATTTTACTTGCTGATGTAAAATGTGTAATTTGGTTTAATTGCCCATTTGAACTTTGATTGAAGTGGTGGTTTTGTTTATTATTACACACATGACATCACATCCTCTCATCAAGCAAGCAACCTTTATGCTGGACATAAATCTCCTATATATCCCAGAGTCATCTTCTATATTTTGCACAGAAACTATGATTTAGGAGGTGTTAGTGCTATATACATGTATGTGGATAATGGGGATGAAATAAATGTAATTGAGTGTGTCGATACATGAGTTAACTTTTTGGGGGCATTATACATGAACATTCCTCAGGAACTTGCCATGGGAGTTCAAAAGTGCATGTTACAGTATTCTAGAATCAGTCTGTACCAATGTAGGTTAGGTATCTAGAGTTCAATTTTGATTGATGTGAACATGCCAGGAAGGGTCCAATGAATTTCATAATCCATATACCCACATGAAGGAAGTCTCTGATATTATGTTTGTACATGATGTAGTACCTGGGGTTGAATTTATTTTCAGTTTAAGAATTTACAATGTCATATTTTATAATCAGCGAAGCCCAGTTTGAAAGGAGAACAAATTTACGAAAATATATTGACGGTGATGACAGATTTCTGTACTTGCGTGCATACCACTAGTTTATTTACCATGTTCTTTTCTTGTTTGTATTTGTGTACACGTTGTTTACAGACACAATAAATTATCACATCCTATTATCCAAGTTAGATCAACATTTTTTCAATAACCAAAAATCTAATAGTACAATCTAGAGAGCTCAATGTGGGCTTAGCATGTCACAATTTTACCATCAAAATATGAGTGTAAGTAAACTCAGAGACAAAACTACACTAGATAATGCATGACTTACATGTACAATGCATATTGATTAAGAGGCAAATATATTTGGGCAGCTATTAACACGGCTCACAAGCCAATTTGTTATAGAGTACCTTTAACTCAAAATAATTGCAGGACCTAAATTTCTGCACCATTAACAGGCCCATTTGATGAGTGTTAGGAGGTATGATGCATTAGACAACACCATGCGATTCCCAGTCCCCAAATTACAAGCCAATTTTCCAGAGGAGCTCTTATTTCATTCACATCTAATGTCACGCATTCATCTTCGTTGTACAAGATAATTGGATCAGACGGTTTATATTCGCTGCGGTGTCGTTTTCCCACACTCCAGTGACGAAGGAGAAACCTGACAAATTATGACGAAGAAACTTAGATGGTTGTGTGAACATGTATACTGATATAATGATATTGATATCTACATGTACAGGTACAAGTCTATCTAGGTATATGTATGTAGAAACCATTGTAGGCTTGTTGCCAATAGTGATTCCCTGAAAATCATGTTATTACATCAAAAAAGTTGAAATGAAATTAGTGTTCCAATTGATCATTGAATGGCTATATTACATGGAGTTTCTTCGGAACACTGATAAAAAGTTATAATAGAAAATGAAATATACAAAGTTGTGGAGAGCACACAACTTTATTGATCAGTAATCAATTTGAATTTTACTGGTTATTTTTATTTTCATGATATTTATTTTGTGCAATATTTTGAAGGGGATACATTCACAAAGATAGTCTAGCTTTGAGATGGTATCTAAATCAGAGGTATAGCAGGTTGTATTCATGTTATAACAGTTAAACAAGGAATTGTGTGTGTAATGTCTGATTATCTTTGTACAGAGAATGCCTCTATAATTTTATGAATACTAGAATACTGATCAAAATTTAGATGAGTGTATTACCTAAATTTTGACCCAAGTAGCTTCCCAAAGTTTAATCTAATGTCTGGGTTGGTTAAACCAGCATGGTGAATTGGTGATGTACATAATCTCATCAAGCTAACAAACTTGATCAAAGTTTCCTTCATTTCATTTGTAAAGTTCTGTTACTTTTACTACATTAGTCTCAAATTATACCTAGAATTAAAGGGGAGTGTGACCTAATTACGGGTACAAAATATAACAAGTGACCCAAGTAGTCTGACATCTTTCATCCATTCCTGCGAAATGTTGATGCTAATATATAATGTCACTCTATCAGCGTACAATTTTTTTTCCTATTATATGTTGTTTGTCCCAACATAATGAGGACAAAAATAATGTTTGTAGTAAGCTAATAGCCATGAACCATCCAAAAGGTAGGGTAGCATGTGCATGGAGAATCCCATAAATCTCACTCCATAAGGCTGTACAGGTGATTAGTTTGGCTTGATAACTCCAAGTCATATGAGATTATCAATGATGAGACACTAAAATAGCGCCGTTATCATTAGTCGTAAAGTTTATATATTGCCATGGCAATACTGCTGTTGACGCACATATCGCGTGACAATTACACCAAGCACTAAGTAAGGAGATGGCTTCGTGCGCACATTGGTAAAAGTTTAATCTTTTTCTTTTTTTTTCCTTGTTTTACATAAGATATCCTATATTTCTTTTTTCAGTGTGGTATATTACAATAAGCAGCTTCTTTCTAGATGAAACTGGACATTTCTGCTCATTGACGTACGTCGGGCCTATTAAACAATTTTCTTTTTACATAAAACAAGACGATGCTAAACACTAGCAAGCAGCAATTATAAATCATACTTCATTGTCTGTAGATTGACTGTACTGAATTGTTTAGTACAAGAGAACCTTGTTATTACAAGGACCTAAAAACCATGATTAAATTACCTTGTTATATCAGGTCCGAAAACATATAAATATACAGAGTTGGGACTTGAAGCATCACTGTGTTATAACAGGGTTTTGTTATATCTGACTTCTTGATAACAGGGTTCTACTGTGATATTCTCTGAAATAAGTCAATTTTGTTGCATTGGCTTTACCAGACGGTGATGTTGGAGATAGAATTTCTGAAGACTTGTTCTTCTTGCGAAGTCCAAACTATCCATCCATATTATCATTAATTTGTTGGTATGGTATCCTGAGAAAGCAACAAAGGATTTTCTCCACACTCAATACTACAAAATTATTAAACTCTTGATTTTATTGGATTTTTAGGTTAAAAGTTAAACTTTGTTTTATTTTGTACCTTCATAATTGAAATGAAAGGTTACAAAGCTTTTATTAATATGATTATAAAGTGATAACAAATTTAGTGAAGTAGCCATATTGGGTGATCAATACCATTGGCAAGGCCAGAGGCAGATGATTTTTTTTTTGGGGGGGGGGGGTTGGTGGGGGTGTGGTGAGAGTAATTTTCAATTATTAAACTTATTGTATTTACATAAACAGTAGTTAATTTAGACTTTGTGTTGGCATAATCTTATAAGTACACACCATTTCCTCAAAAATCATGAATTATTTGTAATTACTAATGGCTTAATGTCCTAGAAATTACTTTATCACCCTATTATCACTTTGAGAGGTCTACCGACAATGACATCATGTCTCAGCAAGGGAGCCAAACTTTTACCACCGATGTATTGTTACTATTGTGTCTTTCGAGTTTGGGTTTGTCATAAAATCAGCAGTCAACAGGTTGTATCCGTTTTTCATGGTAAGCAGGAAAGTTTTACCCCATCAAACCTTGGAATCATGCAAGTTGATACATCGCTCATTGCTATCAGGTGACCTCGTGATCATATGATACTTAAAGTTGAATTTCTGCTCAGTAGACTGAAATGGAATCAAACTCTAACATTCATTCAGGCCTGTCTACAGGTGGATTGATGATTGCATCTTCATACATTTCCATTTGCCCAAATTGGATTTAAAAAGTCAGTTGTACAACTCCATTTGGTCCTCAGATTTTTCCCGATTCCCCCTCCCCAACCCAATTTGAAGTCGGATGCAAAGATTTATAGAGTACTTAGCTATGTGCATCAAACTCGTAGGAGAAATAGTTTCTCAAGTATCAACATTACTTTTCAGGAGAAATGAAGTTTCATCCTGACTCTTTCCCACAGTTTCATTTACATGGACGTCATCTTTAACAAATTACCATATTGTTGACAACTTTGTTGGAATTGATTGATTGCAAAATGGTGTATGTGTACAGCAGTTTAATTGGAAAACTTTGTATCTGCAACCATAGAATTTAATAGTGTGAAAGGATTATCTGAATGGGGACATACCTTTTAACAGTTTAATAAATAAGTATCTGTAATCCGGGGGAGAACAGCAAACTGCTTTTCTGCTCGTACACCACAATCAGGTCATAACAGTGGACCTTGTTCATGCTAGTTGCACTTTCATAACTGGGCTCTTGTTTATTATTCAAAGAATATATTTGCACAATTTTTTGATATTATTGAACTAACAATTGTGGGGAAAGGGTCTACTTTAGATGTGAAAAAGGTTTACAAAAACCTAACTTTCTTGAGTAAGATAGATTACATTCCTACTCCTCATAATTTGTCCAAATGTGTCAACTGGATGAGTTGATAGCATCACAATGTAATTTGGAGTATTGTTGCTTTGATTCCACACAATGATAGGGATTCAGCATTGCCACTTGCCAGGCAGTAAAATTCAAACTTGGGTTATTCCTCAAATTATGTGTTGACCATGTAGTTAACCCGTTGGCTACAGGGACTGGATAATTGGATATTCCCTGTGTTAACTCTATGGGATTTTCAGAATCTCGGAGGCAACGGGTTAACATACTCCTCATGCATATATACAGAACATGTAGGCTTACACAGTTTGGTTTGTTTTGGTTTTGTTTACGTTTTTGTTTATCTAGTTTTGACATTTTATGTGCAAGTGATAACTTATAAGTGTAGGCCTAGTTCCTAAGAAGTGGATTGCCAACATCTAGTCTGTAAGCTCAGACCCGATTTTGAATCCAGTTCACTCTGACTTGAGCCAACACTAATTTGGCCATTTTCTGCTTGTCAGGAACAGCTTTAACTCTTAATGTGTTGAAGTCGAAGATCTGCACCAAATAATACATGTAATATCTATCAAGGTTTAAATCCTTTGGCACATTAAGAGTTAACACAGGGCCTATGGAATTAGTAGTCTGCAATACATATTGTTCAGAGTCTGACTATAGCGCACCGCGACCGACAAGGGCTTGTGCCCGCAGAGCAGCTGGCATCATCCCCATTAACCAGGTCCCCAGTATACTGAGACCTCTTGGTACTTCACTACTTGAAGAGGTGAATTAGGGTTCAGGCAGAGTTTAATCTAAGAGTTGCCCTTACATAATACATCATCTTACTTCAACAGCCATATATCATTCTTATCATAGCATATTCATACTTCTATGGTAGAACAGCTGGCCATCAGGTGTGAGGAACATATCTGACAGCTTACTGTCTATCTAAAGATTATATTCTCACTTATCTTCCTTTATGGCATTAATAAACAGCACGTATGTGTCAATCGTCTTAACTTATCCCTTTGAATTTGGATCATATTTGAGAAGTACATTCAACTGTGTAATAGGAGAATAGAAACAAAACAAAGGAAAAAGAAAACCTCATACCATGTGTAATTTGATGATGACACTATGAAGGTAAAAGAATGATCACCCCAACATCTTTGGAAAGGCATCTTGAAATCTAGGAAACCAGATAAATTGTCATCAGGCCAAGAATAATTTACTTTTTGTATGAATTTGGGGAAGGGGAAAGTGATTTACTGACCCCCCTCCCCCCCCCCCCCCGATGGTGCCAACCTGACATCCATCAACATCCTTGCTAACCATAGTCGGAGCATTTTCGTCCCCAGCTGAGCACCCCAATTGCCCCCGTCATTTTATCACGTCCATGTCTTTGATCTTGGGGTCCGAGACGTGTACGTGTACCTTGTCATTCGGAGGGTTGATGATGATTGTCATTTTCTGTTATTGGTGCTCCACCCTACATTGAACACTCCATTCTCTCTGTAACACTCACTATTGTAGTATGAAGTTGACATAGTGTAAATTAAAGTTTAAATATAATTATTCTCCTTTTTGATTAGTAAATTCTTAATCTCATGACATTTGATAAATATTCTATTGCTTCCTGTGTGTTAAAGCTGCAGAATTTGATTAAAGCACCATAATTATTTTACTTTATTAATCCTGCATTCTTTTTCCATTTGGTTACAAAGGTATATGCATGTAACCCTTAAGAGCAAAAATAAATGAATGAAAGTAACCAAAATAGTGGTAAAATGCACAAGAAGATCAACTGCTCAAGATGCGAGATGAGATATCTTGTCACAAGGTCTATGGCAAATGTGTGTTAAAGCAAAATCAAACCATCAACGGGATCCCTGTACAAACCCCAAAATTGAGGGAATGTAAAGGGTGAACTTCATTGGTCGATCAGTTGGAGTTCATACAGAAAGACAAGATAGATGATGTAGATTCTGAAGCCACCAGTGTATATTGGGCAACTTTATCTTAGTTTTTATCTTTTGGCGAATTTGTGTTTCACTTCATGATCAAATTTGATTAACATGCACACATTTTTTGTTTAAATTAGGGTTTGTGTGGTTAGGTTTTTGAATTTAATGTTGAACAAAATCCTCCATCGTTCAAACATACATACAGTCAAACCTGTCTTAGCGGCCACCTCTCTATAGCAGCCAACCTGTTTATAGTGGCCACTGAAATGATTCCCCTGAAGACAATTCATGTAATCTGTCTATAGCTATCACCTGTCAATAAAGGCCATTTTATCCCTTGGATCACCACCATAGACAGGTTTCACTTTACCAGAAACATTCTTGGGTTTCCTTACATGGGCTGTCTCTTGAATGCTTCCAACAGAAACCAATTCATAGGATAAGGAAATTACATTCTGTTCCTTGTACATTTTACCAGAAATGTCATTGAGAATTGAATAATCATAAAATACTCAATCATATTCAACTTTCATTTTCATGTGAATATGATTAAACAAAAGTAACACATTTCCACCCAAATGTTTTCTCTCCATTCATAACCTATCTCCAATCATTAATCATTAACCTTTCTAGTGTCACCTTGTTCCAAGTCATGAGGATGTGGGGTCACTGGCATTCAATTCATGTTTGTTCAGCTTCCGGGATATATAATAGCTTTTACCTCCCGTAACCCAGTTTCCACCATAACATGAACATTTACATTTCTGTAGAAGCCAGCAGCAGCCAGCCTGTTTATTTGTTTTTCTGTCTACATTTCCTGGGAAATGTAAATGATTCTGTGACCACAGTATGTGCTTCAGGGTTTTAATGTTAGTGTGTATTTGAACTTGTATGCCACTATGCCATCTTGTGATGTATACACCAGCCCTTTGGGCCTGGCTTATCAGGAAAAAAAACTCACATGCCACCGCCACCCATCCTCCACCCCAACCCCCCCCCCCCGAAAAAAAAAAAAACAACTGATATAACGGAAGATGTTTTGATTTATTATTGATAGCTGCTTTAAATGATGTCAACTTCACTAAAAAAATATGTTATTTAAGAATTAAGTTTTGAGATTTATCACTCAAACTGAACAAAATACAATATTAACTAAAATTTTAATTTCCAGAATCGTGTTAAAATCTGGAATGTACATGTAGGTAAATGTAAGTAATAAGTATTTTGAAACACATCCTTGACTTCCAAAATATGAATGTCTGAAGTTCGTTCATTCCCTGTAAATTCTCTTCAAAATCATTGAACACTTTATGAGTGAAATAAACGGGAAGAGGCATGAAATTGAAAATCAGATTATGACTTTAAAGGGTAAAAAGTTAAATATTGTGTGCTACTTGTTTTTGGTTTAGTTAACATAATTTTTAATTTTTGAAAATACAAGCTTGACATACATGTATCAGTATTCCAGTACACCTTAAATTATTGATGTCATTAATGTGTGCTATGAATCAAGTATTGCGGCATGTAAAACAAAAGCATTGACCTGCATACGAATATTCCATATTGTCTTCAAAGAAATCGGGTGTTTCGTTTATTTGTGGTTTCCCCCTTACCTAGAAATGTAAGCTAAAAGTTCAACATGTCATTTTTTGTTAACATTAATGATGAAGGTGAATGATGCCCTACTATGTGGACAGATTTAAAGATGCATTCTCTGCATGTTTTCATTGAAAATACACATGTCACTTACGGGAACCATGTAGGCCCTGTACAAAGTCTATGGAGATTTACAGAATTTTGTAGTCATTGGGTTAAGCTCTCAATCCGTACTGTGTCCAGGCTGGGTAAATTTCCCTGTGTTCTTCACTCAAATATAAAGGTTGGATCTTGTAGGTATTGTTTTTTGTCTGTCTTTTATACCTTTAAATGATTATGTGATTTTGATGTGAACAGAGAGCAGATATTGTAGGTCACAAAGTTTTCCACTTTGCAGATTAACTGTAGTAATTGTGGAATTTGAGGTATAATGCGGAAAATGGCATTTTGAACAAAAATGAACAAATCGTGCCTAAAATTCCCCCCTCCCCCAAAGAAAATAATATTTATCAATATATTAATTGAGTAGAACTTCCCAAAAAGATGCCTAATAAAGCCAAAGAAATCATGCTTTGCCCGTGTATATGTCCCCAAACTCGAATCAAAACCCCCATGGGCCTAGTAAGCTAGACGTTATCTGTGATTTTTTTTTGTTCGTAAAAATTGAAGTCGAAAATTGCAAAATTACAATGTGGTGAACAACGGAATTTGACATTTGTAAAATGGAAAACTTTTCGGTTCTAGGATATTAATGTATATATTTCCTGTAGCGAAAATGTTGGGGGCCCACTGACATTGTAAGTTGTCATCAATTTCTTTAAAATTGAAGTGTTTCAGAATGTGTGATTTTTAGGGGATTCATAGATCATACAGATTACATGTATCTGAAAAAACATAATAGGGGAAAAAATATTTTTATTATTATTATCATTATTATTATTATTGTAGTAGTAGTAGTAGTAACTAGATGTATCGCTTGCTGGTTAGAAATGTATACAAGATCATATTGGTAGTTCTGTATGCCTCCATGTTTTGACTTCTGCGGTACGAATTAATCTGTTCCACTCCTGTTGCACTGATCATGATGTGACCCACTTCATCTGAGCTGTCAATCACTGAATTGTTGTCATGTTTTTGATTCGTTTTATTTGTGTGAATGCCAGTTTACATTTATTGGGGTAATTTTGGATATATTATCTCTCAATTGACAGCAATGTTTTTTGTTTTCTTTTTCTCCCTTTCTCTCTCTCTCTCATAGGCAACAGCTACCGCTGAAGTGGTCCCCATGCTGAGTGAAATCATGCCGGACATTGCTATCCCATCAGGCCCTGATCTCACCATAGCAACGGCACCGCCGGTAACCCAGATGCTGATGCGTGAACCTGAACTGGGAGACGATCGGCGCCACCACGGCCGCGAGAAGGGCAAGGGTGGGAAGGGGGAGTGTCACACCAAAGTTTGACGCAAGAAAGTGCAGTAACAGATGATAATGATCATGTGACCAATTTTCACACAAATTTGATGTAAGCTAATATATTTGACAGATGTGTTTTATGTGCAATTATTGGGCATTCCCCATTTTGTGATCTTAGTTTGTCATTTTCTTTCAGTGTGGAATATCTGTCCTTTCTTTCTCTCCCCCTCTCTGTTGCAAAATTGTGTAATTTTGTTTCCAGTGTGACAAATGTTTAATATCGTGTGTAGCTTACATCTAGAATGTACACAACCACTCACAATATTGGGCAGAAATGTAATGTACACACATGTTAAGTCAACACTTTTATAGAAAGCCTTATTTTGCAACTTTTTGAAGTTTATGTTGTGTTAATATCATACTACCTATTTTAGTGTATCAAAATTAACTGATTGTCTGTTAAAACTTTGGTTGTGGCAGTTCATTATCTAAATCATCACTTCAATGTTGCATTTAGAGTTACACAATTAATTTTAAGTAAATTCATGGTAATTAATTTTGCAAAAACACAAGAGTTATTTGGATATGTTAACAATTCTCCACATGCTATCTCATGAGTTATATCAATTCCTGATGTTGTGACAAAACAATGCCTTCTTTTGCAAATTAAAATAAAAATATTCAATGTCAGACTTGTATACATTAATTTGATGAATTTTGATTTATGAAATTGCAAGCTCTTTAACAATACAATGAGCTGTACAACTAAATATATTTCACAAGGCTGATCATTTGTGTGTAGTGATAATGTCATGTGTATAGTACAGTTGTACATGTATAATAATGCCTTAGAATCTGATTCTTTCATGGTTAATGTACTTAAAACATGTGAATCTTTTATTCTGAAATAAGTTTATATGTTTGTGAGTATATGTTCATATCGTATTTCTCAAAGTATTAATTGATGAGACATTGTTCCAAGATCATATGAAAACAAAAGCTTCATGCCCTACCCAACAATAAAATGTATGTTTATGGAGTGCAGCAAGCTATGACATATTCCTTTTCCCTGCAGAACATAATTAGACTAGAGCCACCGTCGTGTTTGTGACATTATGATCAATAATAATAAAGTAATTATTATAGAGCGCTATATCTAGTTACAAACTACTCAGACGGCTTGCTGCTCTCTCCAGAATAGTACTAAACGATATTTTTAACAAATCTAGCTAAAGAAAAGAGAAATTTTAAAAAACATGAATATGATTGGAGCCAAGTTTCCTTGATCTGATATCAGATATTCAGTAGTAGTAGCTGTGAATACCAGTAATTACCGGAAATTTGTTCATCATTTTTTCAATACTTATAACAAGTTTCCATTCCACCCAAATTTTATTAGCGTGCGAAGTTATATATAGTCCTCAGTATCATTACCTTGAAACTCCACAAGTAATTTAAGGACATGGTACTGAATTTGTCAAAGGTATTCAGAAGTGAAATTTACTTCCTTCCCACCACATAGAAGGAACTAGTTTGCTATGTATTTTTAGAGATCTAAATCATGTAAGAAACTTTTTTCAATATCCATGTCAGACAATGTTTCCTGGGTATCAGATCACCTCTATAAATGTTTCAGTGTGTTAATGTCGATGTGAAACCCGTGGGCTATAAACCAGTTTGTCTCCCACGTGTAATCGACATCACATACGGCAGTGTAATCTTATTATGCCCTTCGGTATCGATTGTACCACCCTTGCCGTGGACTGGAACTCAATTACATTTAAAGCTCTCGGCCTCAGACAAGAAAGAAAGAGAGGCGGGTAATCAGAAATGGTTGTGGTAATATCATACTACCGTATTTTAGTGTATCAAAAATTAACTCAATTGGCTTGTCTTAAAACTTTTGGTGCGTGGCAGTTCATTATTCTAAAATCATTCACTTTCAATGTTGATTTAGAGTTACACAATTACATTTTATAGTAAATTCATGAGAGTAATTATTGCAAACACCAAGAGCTATTTGGAGTATTTATCAATTCACATGA
>JZLH01S0256837.1:18665-33268 GCA_001188425.1 Eucidaris tribuloides | reverse complement strand
ATTCAGTCCAATAACATCTATTTCAGTGATATGGTGCTAAATGAAGACAACTAAAACCAAAGCACATGATAAAGTTAATGTCAATAAATGAAAAGATAATAAATATAAACAATTACAAATGCATTTCAAGGAAATTATTAGGTGACCTCCACGTAAAAACCACAACAAAGTCATTGTGCAAGAAACATGTGCAACAAAGTGAAGAAAACCAAAGTTCTGATAGGTTGACCATCACTAGACATCCTTGAATTCACTGCATCTCATATAAAATGTCTGACTTTAACTTTAACAAAGTAATTCATCAATTCAGTGTAACTAAAATGACATCGGAGTAATGTTTGTTCACAGCTTTACAGCTACCGGCAACATGTTTCCTCCTTCCTTCTTCGCCCTCTCACAACATTACTGACTACCAGTAGAACATTGATCAGTGAGGAAATAATGCATCTTGTATATCATATTTCAGGATATATTTCACCCCATCCCTCCAGTTCTCCTAGTCGGTGTTCTTTACCACTTTGCCAAAACCGCAATTGCTCTAGAAACTACCCTTGTGGCTGTTTCAATGTCATTTTGCAATTTTCATTAGAAACAAACAGGAAATAATGTTCTTTTATTTTTGCTTTTAATCATGTTCGTAACAGCCCACGTGATGATCTGTGTACATGTTTTATTCAAGGTGGTATCACATATTAATTGAAGTAAAGGGACTATCCCATTTCCCTGAATGTTGTAATAGTTTCACTTCCAATAATCGAGTTATTGATGTCAGATTCAGTTATTCATCTAACAAAAAGAAGAGTTTTAAAGGTTTTTTAGAAATCAACTTCCATGACTTGATTATTTATATGGAATTTCATATCAATGTTGAAACAATTACACAGTTCCATCAGTGAAATGCCAACTTGAATGTATGTTATGACAATTGGTTCATATCTCCACATATTAGACTGGGCTTATGACATGGCTCTTGCACCATTGAAATGCTCATAACATTTGTGGAACAAGTAGGTATGGCTGTTTAATTTGCATGCTATTGATATTGTCGGGTATTACAGAAGGAATTAATGTAAACAGGACTGGTATCGATTTTCAAGGTTAAATTGGTGTATTTTGTGTCACTCTGGCATTTATTTATTTTTTATTTAAGGAGATACAATACAATATACAATCAATTCTTATATAGCACATTTCCAATTGTAAGAACTGGTGAATGCACTGTAAGATCACATGATTTGGGAGCCAAAAGTTGAGAAGATTATGATTCAAATGAAAAGTCTTGAGGTGTTACTAATTTACTAATATGCTTGTTTGTAAGTTCATCTTCTCTAGTCAAGTTGAAATCGATTAAAAAAAGAAATAAAGCTGACTCAAGTCTGATTTGAGTCATAAGAATACTGAGAAGAACACTGGAAATGTTCATTGACTATATCATAGTACTTTTTTCTCTTCATTACTTTTTGTTTGAAAATATGATAATTCTACAGGGTTTGACTTCAATATGATTGAACCAAAATGTGTCATCTCAAAATGTAGCAAATTGATACATTTGGTATGTGGTGATCTTATTCCAGTAGACTGAGTTGAGGAGCTCTTGAAGCAAAGTATGTGTGAGACTGTCCTCATAGATACAAAAGCCGATGCACTAATTCAGATTTATCTCAGGCTTTACAACTAGTCTTTATTTCTTGTTTTGTCACTCACATACTCAGTGAGTGACATCCAAATTTGTTAGGGGGGGGGCAAAAAAGGTGAACTTTCTTCTAAATGTTTTTATTTCTGTGGAGGTTTGCAAGCTATAGCTTAAAATAGACCTCTAATGAGTCGAGTTACGATGTAAATAGTCTAGGTTACTTGTGCTACATTGTTGGACATTCTGAGAAATGATACTTTATACCAATGAAACTGCCAAACTAATGCGTGTATGTGTTGTAAAGATTATTGATTCTTAATGCCATTATGCATGCGTACATTTGTATGCTGCATGATTTTTATGATTGATGATTTAATCAAATTATTATGATGTATTCAACTCAATCAGGATAAAACTTATAATGAAAAAGTGCTAAGGGATATTAATCTAGTTACAGTCAATATTTTATGCAGCATTGTATACAGTGCATACAGTTCATTAATAGTGTATATCCATTGTGTTTTATGTATTATTCAAATTTCATGTACATGTATATATTCTAAAGTCTATGAAAATTGTAATATATTACATTGACATTAATTCAGGTAATAATTGTAATATACAAAAATATATGTTAATTATGTTTATTAAAAATTTGTCACATTTATGTAAAGCTGAATGTTATGTTAAATGTTAACTTTAGTGCTGTTGTGAACCATGTGTTGGAATCTTCAATTTTAATGACTGAATTGACACTTTAATTGGTACCTCTGGAAAATTACTTTGCCGAATCTTGACTTTCTTGGGTGTCAAGATACAATGACTCATTTGCATCGCACACATTGTTGTTATTCACAGATTCATCAAACTTCATAACAGGATGGTTGCATCCAATCAGGAAATAGAATTACCTCCCTATTCAGATTCATTGATATCAACAAATACGTTCTGCTTTGACTTTTGGTATTTAGGCATTTAAATCATGTAATATATTCTATACAGGGTGGCCCAGAAGAAATGGAACAGTTACATTTATGGGTATTTCAAAATTAATTGCTCATCTTTATATAATTCATCTGTTAAACTATTTTATCGTTAGTAAAATTACACCAAGATCATCTAGTTTGTTTGGCTACTTTCCATGTTTGGGTCATTTTTGTAAACCAATGTAAATTTGGTATGCGCGCGCACCAGTTTTTGGGGGACTCGTAGGACGCCTCATTACCACTTTACCGCTAGAAAAGCTGAAATGCACTGCTTTGCAAAATTGCCTCTAAAATGAAGACTACTGAAAAAAAATTGATTATCTAAGTGTTGTATTGTGCAGAAATGAACATGCTACCAGATGAACAGGAAAAAATAATTATTTGTCTTGAATGATGAAGGGGGAAAAATCACCATATCTGATAAATTTAGTGTTTTGTGTGTTTTTTGTGGGCCACACTGTATAGGGTGGTACTGACATCATGTTTTCATTGAAATAAAATCTGGTAATAACACCAATCAAGACCCATGTTTCTCATTAAAATCCAGTGGCATACTTTTAAAGGTATTGGCTAACATTTACCACAGTTAAAAAAAATCTGAGCCACATGATTCCCCATGCTACCATTGTCTTTGATAAGGTCTAAAAAATGACACCCTGAAAAAATTGTATTTCAAAATGATTATTTAGTGCTTTAAAAAAGTGAAAATGGTAAGTTGATCGGATTCACCTGCCCATTTTCTCCCATAGCCTTACTGTGTGTACACCTAGGCTATTTAAACTCGCCCCGAGTTTTAATTGTTCATTCATGCATAACTTGCCATTGGCAGTGTAACTTACCAAACTTTTTTATTCGAGGGTGTTTATTTGTCCATCTGAACACTACTATGTAGTTCAGATATCAAAATTCGACAATTTTGTAAATTGAAGCTCCACAATGTTAGCCAATCTTGGTCCACAAAAGTACTTACAATTTTACTTTTTTCTAGAAAATATAAGATTTTTGATTGTATCAAATCTTACCACCAATGTCATAAAATCAATATTGCTTGATAGTTTTACTGTGGAAAACCAAAAAATATGGTTATTTGATAATTTATATCCAAATTATTAAGTGGATTAATGAACAGTAGGCCTATTCTGTGTTATGCATGACTTTTCCCCATAGTCCAGCACATGCATAATGTGAAATACATGTTTCAGAACCTCCAGATATTTCTCTATACCATACACAAATTTTACAAAAGGGAGTCAATTGTGTGACTAATTGTATTACATCCTTTAATACCTATTGTGGTGGGGGGGGGGGGGGATTGAAGGTTTGTAGTCATCCAGCCCTCATACCTTAGGTTATTATGTTGTGTGACTTATGCAGTCATAAGCTGTCTGTGTGTAACTCTGGAGAGCATGTAGCTCTTTTTATGGGGAAACAAAGAAAGAGAAAAATAAAATAATTTGCTGTCACTCAATGCAGAGAAATACTAAATTTAAATTGAATTAGACACAAAAGGAACAAAGCCAAACTATACTCCATTCACCATCCTCACAATATGACAAGTATAAGAATTTTTCATTTTTTAACAGTCATTATTGTAGTATCAGGTATTTAAATCATGTTTTTAATGTGTTTATTTAAAAAGTATGGACACTAGCTTTAAGCATTTCTTGGTTCATTGGTGTGTAACTACTGTTGTCCTTGTCCAGAGGGAACATGAAGTAATGCACCAGAAATCTTTTTTCCTCGATTATTTTTTAATGAAGCTCATTCCAGTTTGCAAGTGATCTGGTCAAAAATTGCCTGACATCAGAAAAAATCAATCTAGATTCAAGTGAAAGAAATTGATAAAATGTAGCTAGTTAAGAATTTCATTGGAAAGAAGCATTTAATTTTACTTAATTTTATGGTAGACTTTCCTATACATGAAGATCCTAAGTGCTAACTTATTCTGGTTTTCTGAAACAGAAAACCATTTTTTTGCAATGTAAGTTGAAGCACACTTGATTGCCCTTCACCTTATACTATACACATACAGTTCGGTGCAAATGTTGTACGTACATGTAGTGGTGCATTGAGTATGAAATTTTGTGACGTTGATTTTATAGATTCATATCTTTGTGAATGTTGAATAATTTATTTTGTTGTCCTAACATGATAAAATCCGTATGTACAGAAATTTGTTTATGAATATAACACGACCACATTGAAAAATGAACACCCAACTTGTCTGTTTGTCTTTTTGTTTTTTGAATGTTGTGTACTATTTCAGTCAAACCTTGATTTTTTTTTCTCAATAATAAGATTTCTTTCTTTCTTCCTTCTTTGACTTTAATAATTCTCGTGAATGTCCAATGACAAATAATACCAGCCTGAATAGTGACAAACAGAACCATTCGAACTTTGGTCATGTAGCCCTATTGCTACTGGGTCTGGACCAAGACACCTATCAAAATGACTTCAGGAAAACTACCAAGGGCGTAGGCTGGTTTGGGCATGGGGAGGTGCACATCTTAGGGAGGTGGAACTGAAGTTGAGAAAATCAGGCGTTGAAAGCAGAAAAGGTGCAAATTTCTTTTTGCTTGCCAGGGGCAGAACTCCTCTGCCTCAGTGAGGGGGGGGGGTGCATGTGCACCCGGTGCACCCCCCAGCCTACACCTTGTTATTTTTGTTTTTGTTTTGAGTTTTTTCTTTTCTTTTTTCTTTTTGCTATTAGGGTGGAACTCCTATGGCTCTGTGGGGAGGGGGTGCACGTGCACCCTCTCAGCCTACGCCCTTGACTACGAATGGGTATCCAGCCGTTTTCACTCGAGACTGAAAACAAAAAGAGAAATCCCCCTTACTTGGAATGTATCAGGACATAACGATGGGTGGATTATTATGAGACACAATGATGAAAGTAACACTCTAGTAGAAACTGTTTGTTTCTACTTATGTATCTACAACTAACATTTACATATGACAGCCATTCCATACTTGTGTCACGCGAGTCACGCATACCGTGTGTTACGAGTCACAAGTCAGGGTATAGATGATTGATTTAAGCAGGGTAAAGCAGTCGGCTTCAATATTTTCTCGGTTTTGATCTATACCCCAGTTTGTGACTTGTGTGACATGAAACGTGTGACTCGCATGACATTTACGTGGAATGGCTGATGAACTGAATTTATTCCACATTTACGTGGAATGGCTGATGAACTGAATTTATTTCGCACTAGCTCTGCACCCAAGTCAGCAAGCACAATGCAAACATGAACTTGAAAGCAAAACGCATAAAACAGGAAGTGACATGAAAAAAATACAGTGTGTCTACAAAAAAATTGTGCAAGTGAAAACCGCCCTCTTTGGCAATTAGAAAATACTCGTGTGACACGATGCTTACATCAACTTCAAGAGCATAGTATTAGCTTTCAAATACCGTTAGTTTTGTTCAATTTGCTAGTTCTAATCTTGAGATATGTTTGTTTAAATACGAAAGGGTCAAATCACAATTGTGCCACTTTTACTACAGTCCCTTGTAAAAGCGACACAATTGTGATTCCACCCTTTTGTTGTTTACAAGATATCTCGAGATTAAAACAAGCTAATTGAACAGAACAAGTGGCATCTGAAAGCTTAGATGTTGCCCTTGACATTTTTTATGTAAGCATCATGTCGCAAGAGTATTTTCTAATTGTCAAAGAGGGCGCTTTTTACTTGCACAATGTTTTGAGACATGCTGCAGCCAGTGGCTGCATGCAGCACTGTACAAGTGAAAAGCGTCCTCTTTGATAGAAAATACTGCTGTGACACATGTTTACGTCAGTATCAAGAGCAAAGTCTTAGCTTTCAGATGTTGATTGTTCTGTTCAAATTGCTTGTTTAAATAATCTCGAGATGTTGTAAACAACAAAAGGTTGGAATCACAATCGTGTCACTTTTACTGGAAAGAATTAAGTCCTGTTGCTATCACTGACTGTAGTAAAAGTGGCACATTGGTGATTTTACCTTTTTGTTGTTAACTTGGGATTAACACAAGCAAACTTAACAAAACAAACGGCATTTAAAAGCTAAGACTATGCTCTTGATGGTGATGTAAGCATCACGTCACAAAAATGTCTTTCTCATTACCAAAAAAGCGCTTTTTACTTGCACAGTTATTTTTGAGACACACTGTAAAATCAAACTCGCTTGGTGATGTAAGCATCACGTCACAAAAATGTCTTTCTCATTACCAAAAAAGCGCTTTTTACTTGCACAGTTATTTTTGAGACACACTGTAAAATCAAACTCGCTTTCGCTGATTGTGACAGCATTAGAAGAAAATGTGCTCCACATGCACCCTGACTTAATTATCGGGCTAAAACCTGTCGCACTAATACATTCGCACATCTTTTAAAACTTAACAATAGAAAGAAAATTACATTGGATAAAAGATATGAATATTTCAGCTTCTGCAAAATAAGAATATGAAAACCATTGACTTTTGAAGAAATTTCATATATCTTCCATCGTAGTTACACTATTTTGCATTATCCATAAAGACACGGGCTAACATTGTGGATCTTCAAATAAACAAATGTCAAACTTTGCTCTCTGAGCTACATAGTAGTGATTGAATGGACAAATAAACACCCTATACAAAAGTTTGGAAATTTTTGCTGCCACTGGCGAGATATGAATCAATAAACAATTATTACTCGGGTCGAGTACAAAATGGCCTAGATCTACATACATTAAGTCTATGGGAGGAAATGGGCACATTCGGTCAACTTACGATTTTCACTTTTTTAAAGCACTAAATAATCATTTTGAAATACAATTTTTTTCAGGGCTTCACTTTTAGACCTTATCAAAGACCCAGCATGGAGGATCCGATTATGTAGCTCACATTATTTTAATCTGTGGTCATTGTTAGCCTGTGGCTTTAAGTTTGGGATGTGCGGCTTTGTTAGGGTTTCGTGGTGACGGGTCACATCATTTTGTCATTTTTTGTAGGCCTACATTATTATTAACTGGCCCCATGGAAGACCAGCAGCTACAATTGTAGTGGCAACCGAAATGGGTTACCAGCCGTATTTTATGTGCATATTTGCTCTTTATGTATTGCATTTGATTTTATTATACAGAAATAAAACAACAACAATCATGTCTATTCCCGACAGTCAAATCCACCGAAATTCTCTCTCTCTACTTTTGATACGAACACAGCTAGACGTTGTGTATTTATCGGTATTAATCAAACTATCCGTTGTTTTGAGAGAACTGACCTGGAGTACGACTCTAGACAAATCTGGTGGAAAGCTACACTCAAGGGGCAAACAATAATGATGGGTAAGGGAGTTTCTACCGTTCACCCCATGCATCGGGTGCCCGGCAGAACGTAGTCTTCGCGCAGGAACTGAAAAAAAAAATGTTTCAGTTCCCGGCAGAATGTCGAGACGCCGTTTTCTGATGTTTGCCAAATAATTACACATGGAAATTACGAATTCAAATTTTGTAAAATATGAAATAGTATATTTAATGAGCAGCTCATGGAATTTTCATTCGAATTTATAATTTTGTTTTAAAGTTATGATGCATTTAGCCCGGGCATTTAGTACAAACTACGTTCTGCCGGGAACTTAAACACGAAATCGCGTGTTCCAGCTCATGCGCCCAGACTGCGTTCTGCGGCTGCCGGGCACCCATAGATCTACTGTAGATGTAGACATTTCGAAAATCAACACTCGCTGTCCACACTCATCGTCTTACGAGGCGATTTCAACGTCCCAAGCATGGATTGGTCAAATAATATTTAAAAGCTAACCATAAGGTCTACTCTAAGACACCCTGGTTGATTAAAATCGATCTGTCTCCTGAAATCACTTCCCTTATGATAATCACGGCACTGAAAATACACTGGACTTATTGTTGACTTCACACCTTCACTTAATTTCATACATTTCACCACCTCTCGCTTGAATTAGGGATCATTGTATCCTATCGCTTCATAGTAAGACTGGAATTCCTCCCATTTCACTTCCATAAACTTATCAGTCATATTTAATACAACAAGCAGTAAACTTTTCATATAGTAGTAGGAAGTATACATTATAATCTGTAATTTGTAAGCCTGTGATGGCTGTAGTAGGCTACGTCTTATCATTTGGTTCTTGTGCGCCTCGAAGCCACACTATGACGAAAACGGTCTTCGCAGTAGACTAAACTCGTCCTTCCCCTTTCCTGCTGCCGAAATTTCCATTTCAATCCATCCGTGTCGTTATAATAATTTTACAGATGTATCTGGATAAACACTTGAACGAGGCGTCCACCGAAAGGTTAGCCGTTCTTTGGCATGCACGAGATATGTCAAGGGGACGAATTAATTGGAAAATGCGTTATGATGGACGGTAAGTTGGGGTGATGGTGATGTGATGGTGATGGTGATGGCGCTGGTGATGATGATGATGATGGTAAAGGTAATGATCATGGGGGAGAATACATTATTTCCCAAGTGCAATTCCATATGAAAGGATAATTATTACCTTTGTGACGATCATTGTGTTTAAAGACAGATATATATCGACACACACAAACACACACACACACACCATCACACACACACACACACACACACACACACACACACACACACACACACACACACACACAACTTTTACACCTTTCATAGAAAATCATTCTAAACTCAACATGTGCGAATATCATCAAAATGGCAATATAAGGGACTCTTATTTTATATAACAGTGATAAAATAATCTTTAAACTATTATTCAAACAGGTTCAGAGCACCCTAAAATGCATGTTAGAAATCTGTTTTTCACAATTTTGCACCCAAACATACAATAAAAATGTGAATGCGAGCATCCATATGTTTGTATGTATGTGAGCATATGTGAGATGTGTGAGTGTGTTTGTGTGTGTCTGTGTATGGGTGTCTGTGTGCCCAGTGTGCCTGTGTATACCGTATGTGTTCCTGTCTGTGTGTGTGTGTGTGTGTGTGTGTGTGTGTGTGTGTGTGTGTGTGTGTGTGTGTGTGTGTGTGTGTGTGTGTGTGTGTGTGTGTGTGTGTGTGTGTGTGTGTGTGTGTGTGTGTGTGTGTGTGTGTGTGTGTGTGTGTGTGTGTGTGTGTGTGTGTGTATGTGTGTGTGTGTGTGTGTGTGTGTGTGTATGTGTGTGTTCGCGCGAGAGTTCTGCCGCCGTCTTCACCCAGCAGCCACCCCTACTCCTTGGAATGGATTTACGCCCCTGACACCAGGTGTGGAAACATCTTGATTTATTGTGTGTCCTCATTTGATCTTGTCTGTAGCAATGACATTTTAATCATCTGTGAAACGATGTATACATTCACGTCTGTACTCGACATTGCAGTCTAAACATTCGGCATCAATCAAGTAATTTAGAATTGTATGGCTCATTGATATTATGTTGCAGAATAGTACCATCGGATTCAGAATAAATCAGTTCTAGTCGCTCAATAGATGCTCAATAGATCTGTGTGTTTTTAGAGTTATATTAAAGCAGTTACTTTTTTCATGATACACTTTTTATCTCATGTAATTCTTTTTACCAAGGGTCCTTCTGAATTATGTGCAGTAAGATGACAACGGCGTTTGTATCATGTTTTGTATTTATGGACACACGGTACTTATTATTTAATGTGAATACAAAATAATATTAAAAAGGAATAATAGTAATAATTGCCTAGGTCATATTTGACGGATTTGAGAAAAATAATAAAAACAAGTTGGTGTGACAATATGATAGGTAGTTAATCAATTCTCTTATTGGATGATCACACCACTTGGGGTTATGATATGAGTTAGGAAACTACGGTATACCAGTAGTTGTATCTCAGTCAGCAGATGAGGCAAAAACCTAATTTGGGTAGAATTTTCTGAGGGTGTCGATATATCAAAAAATAATAAGAAATGCAAATCTTTTGCTATTATCAGCCAAGTCTACATTTACACACGACAATACTTTACAGTTACCATTTTAATATGTTTTGTAGGGAAATTTAAATCAACTTATTTGACTCCACAGTAATAAGAGTCTATAAATGTAGTACTCGTGCCAGTACATTTGCATGAAGCATGCATGCGTATGGGCAGGTGCATATTACGTTTATCCGGTATACAAATGCATTATACTGCTTCTAATGAGAATGTAGAGTTTAATTATCTAAAGCCGGGATATGGCTGATAGGTTTCCTTTAGTTTACAAACAAACAAAAACAATAGATAACAAAACAAAGTCAACTATATAGATTCGTTTCTGTCTACGAACGTGAAACCTCTCAATTTATCTACTGATTCATGACTCAAGTTTGTATTTTTCGTATAACAGTGCATGGTGAAAGTATGAATTCACACATGAATTGTCATGACGATTTTCTGTTTACGTTTAGCCTGCCGTATGATGTGGATGTATATCTGCCCTCCGAGAAGCGAGAATATTAGGCCTATATATATATATATATGAAGAGCTTAATTCCAAAAGGCGCTAAATCCACTTTAGTAACTTCGGAGAAAAATGCAATTCTTTGCCTGAGTTTGTACACGCGTCTATGGAAAAGTAAAACTATAACCCCAGATAATTCGTACTTGCTCGTGGAATTTGACTTCCAAATTTTGGACTGTAACAAGATAAGTAGGTAGCAAATGTGTAGATGTTAATAACTCATTATTTTAGTGAAATGGATTTAGCACCTTTTGGAACTAAGCTCTTCATATATATTATTATTATTATAATATATATCGTATGGATATTACTGTTCACGTAGCCAATTAACAAGACAACTTTGTTTGGGTCCAAGACTTGGAAAAAATCAGGTCTGTATTCAGATGTCAAGCAACCATAGGGCTGTCCAGCAAATGAGTTACCCACGAGACTTGAATAATAACTGTCCCCTGTTCCCTTCCCCTATCAACACATATACGCCTACAAAAGAAGCAATACGAGACGATGTATAACTTACATCTTCTAATAAAAGCGCACAGAACACTAATTGTATATATTTGTGGAAAGAAGAAAAGAAGAAAATAAGAGCTGGTATAGACCCCTTTTATACTGCCGCTTGGGGCATGCAATTTACAAAACAAAGTTCAGAGAAGATGAAATGGTGAAACACTGAGCAAAAAAAAAAGTTCAGGAAGGAAAGACCTAACGGTGGAAATACTGAATTTGTCAAGCGATTTATTTTTTTATTTTTTTTATTTTTGGGCGGGGGGTATTTTTTTGAAGGGGATGCGAAATCCATCGATCTTTCTGGAAAGGTTACATTCTTGTTGTTAATATGCATTTTTCAGTGAACTAACTTGATTTAAATCATTAAGTTACCCTCTTAAACAATGTTACAAAGCCAGTTCTGGTACAAGAACAAAACTAACAAACTAAACCTTTACGCTAAATGAAAGCATTGAGATGAATGCTGCACGATACAGCATTCTTTGAAAACAAAATTTAGGTGTTGAACTTTACTTCTCCAACAAACCCAGTGAATGGCAAATATTATTCGGTAGATATATTTTGTCAAAATAAAAACAAAATTAAAACAAATAGGTGAGTGAAACGATGATATGCTGACAATATTGTATAAAAGGGTGAGGCTAATTATATAGCCACCATCCTCCTTCCTCCTCCTCGTCCGTCGTCGTCGTCATCATCATCATCATCATTTCATCATCATCGTCATCATCATGCATCATCATCATCTCATCATCACCACCACCACCACCACTACGCCTTCAACGCAACAAAATCCACAAATTATGCTTTATTCACATTTACTGAATTTATTATAAATAGATGTTACTCATAATATGACCATTACCTTTCACACATGTTAATTTCAGCTTGGGAACTTCCTAGATTACTTGGTTTCTTCTCTTTTTTTCCTGTAACTAATTATGAATTCTTCTATCATGTATTTCCGCAATACCCGATAACATTAACAGTTTTCATCATCGAACATGTGCGGATTTTATACAAAATGTTCGATATCACTTACGAATTTTTTTTCCTTTGGTCATTATCGATTAATGGTTTCTAATTGTCGCAACCTTGTAGTTTTTTTATTATTGTTATTGGCAATTTCTCATCAAATTTCCGGTATTTATAATCAGTGAGGCTTACCAACTCCGCTAATATTTAGGTTCATTAGAAATACCTAATTAAACCGGCTACAGAAAACTAGTTCACAGCCCTGATTTCTTCTGGGGCTTGATTTGGGAATGCAGTTCATTTATCTAACCACAAACCCAGCTGTCAAAACTTCAAAGCTTAAACGCTGCTGCGCGCATATCACCTGCGTTGTCTAAAAAAAGCAGATCATATTCACCCACTCTAAATCACTGCACTGGCTTGAACGTCAGAGATAGCATTATTTTTACTTCTTGTTTCTACTGGTCAATGGGTTAACGTCTGCTCCTCATTACAATGTCAGTTTAATCCGTAAATCACTCCCGTCAGACCTTTACGTTTTCCGCACTCTGTCTCTTTGTTGTTCTGAATCTCAAAAACTTGGGGGGCGGGAGGGTGCTTTTGCTCATGCTGCATGGAATCCCACTCTAATGGATAATCTACCAATAGTTATCAGAGTTGGCAATCTTTCAGGATTCATTTAAAGCGTCTAAAAAACTCATCTGTTCAATGTTTCCTATCAATTCTTCACTCGTTTTTATATTCTACTTACATTTTCTAACAATGCGCCTTGCACTTGCTGAGTGGATTTCGGCGCCAATACAAATCAGGTATTATTAATTATCATGTCGAATACAATAAACGAAATACGAAATATTATTATAATTGTTGATAATTGTTTCGCCCAATTACTTTATAATTATAAATATTGGGGCCGAAAGCGTTAAAAACCGTTGCTCCTGATAGCGAGTGGACATAATGATTGATATTGTCAATGTCACAACTAGATTGGATGACATAAAATGGCGCTTACAATTATAGAACATAACGTCGGTGGTCATTCCGAACCGTCGTATCGCGATACGACAGGTGCAGAAACCCATTTCAGAGAAAATTCGACTTTCCAAAGTTGGACTTAATTGCCACTTTTTGTCCAAGCCTTACAAGATTTTCATTTTGCTAGAATATACATGGTAGGGAAAAGACAAGACAATTGCTTGACATTGATATCTTTATTGTTACACATGAACCAAGGGAATCAGAGAAAAATATCGCAAAAGAGCTACATGTTGTAATTTCGGTTTGAGTGGTTTAGATTTTCCCTGTACTAAAACGCCATAGGACAACAACGCTGACGAATTTTTCAATACGCGCGAGTTCAGCAAACCGTCGTATCTCTCCTTACGTGCCAAGTCAATCAGCGCAGATACGACAGTTGCTGACCGGTATTGTGTTGCTGTGCTGGCAGTACAGTTTCCAATTGGGATTTGCGCCATTTTATCAGAATTTGCATTGGGCATGCCTTATAAAATCCCCACATATCTGCAGAAAATAAAATAGATTTGCTGCCTAGAAATTTGAGTAGGACTTGTCTTTATTTTTCTGCAAAAATCTCATAATCGAGTTTTGACCAACATCGACTGATACGACGGTTCGGATGAATACGCGACGATAATTTTTAAGAGAAAAAATAAAAGAACACCATAATGAACATTCTGCAATCATCAGAATGAATTTTATGTACACGCATGACGTATGCATAAATTACATTGGATTATTATTTTTGTACAAAGTATATTTTCTGTGCATATATATTCGTTTCCTTTATAATCAATCACGTGTATTTAGGTGTTACGTTTTAATTTAAATTTTAAGACCATTATTAAGACAATTCCTAAAAGAAGGATCAGGAGAAAAATCGATGCTTTCGCCTAAACTCTCGATTCCTGAATGTTGCCTGGCGCAGCTCGTCCGAAATCAGCTGATATTTGGCACCTAGACATGGTTTTATATTTTTGATACTTTTTAATTTTTTGTGGTGTAAACTTATTCATCAGAAAGTGAAAAATCTATTTTCAGTGGAATTT
>JZLH01S0256771.1:14695-35141 GCA_001188425.1 Eucidaris tribuloides | reverse complement strand
CGCATTCTTTGCGCTTCAGTGAGCTCAATTTAAAAATTGTCATCTTTCCTCAATTTTTAAACTGTAAAATCCATTGAGTTTATTGAAAAAATGAAATCCTTTATTTTTCAGCAAATTGTATCTTAACATGTTGTATGAACATAAGAAGTTGTAACCATGTCACGGTTGAGTGAGTACACTCTTTAAATAAAGCAAAAAAATGCCATTGTTTACCTTTATTTTGGCAAAAGAGATGACTCCTGTGACTTTTGAAAAGTGGCCTTTTTGCCTTTAATGCATGCTCACTCATGCGTGGCTTGACGGATCAATCACATTTTCACACAGAGGTTGTCAATGATTGTAGAAATACTCCTGCCAAATTATATTGCGAAAACCTATTTGGTTAAAAAGTTATGGTAGTTTGAAAAAAGGGGGTAGTTACTTTTTTTGTTGTGTTTAGCTGTACTTGTAAACGAAGTTATTAAGATTAGAAGAAGTCCTCTATTTAGGACACAATGCCCCCACACTGCAAAAACTGGGGTGTTAAATTAAACACCCATGGTGTTGCACAATATAGATACCAGACGTAGTGTACAATTTTAACACCACGGGTGTTATTTTGAAACCAAATGAACTATTTCAAACACCAAACGCATTGGCTTTAACACCAAAGGTATTGAAAAATAGCACTTTTCCAGAATTCATATTGTGCAGCACCCCGTAGTGCAGAATCAAGAATACTGTTCAAAGTTTCTGCTATGAAAACTTCATAGTCATATACATTTCCTCTTCGTTGTACGGTTATTATCAGAAAACGACTGTCAGTGAAATTTGTGGTGTAGCTTTCTACGGGATCTTCATGGCTAGAGATAAATTCAGTAAAGTCTGGAAAATTAACGCTCGTTTCTTCTCAAGTAATCAAATTCAAGACAAATCCTTCCCGCCTGAATATACGTACATTCCAGCCGGTTGAATGGGGCGAAATTTTCATTCAATTGGTCCGATTTGAATGCCCATAAGCGTGATATGTGAAAGAACATGTAGATACAGCGTTGGGGAAAATGATCGTGTCATTCAAATGCTGAAAAGAAGGAAAGCTGCTAATGCTTTTCACCACAATATTAATCAGCATATCAACACTTTCGAATCATCATAAGATAGCAATATGATTTTTGAGGGAATATCTCGCGTACTGTGTGTCGTTTGCGTTATCTACACTCTTAAAAATTCCGGGTCAGTCTGATCCGGAGAAAGGATCCGTTGGTGGCCACCCGGAAAAGGGTCAGGTTTAACCACATTCCGGGTCAAGTTTGACCAAAAGCCAAGTCAGGTTGACTCATATATTGGTCAACCTTGACCCGGAATTTGGTTAAAATTTACCCCTTTTTCGGGTGTCCCCCAACGGATTCTTTTCCGAGTCAGTCTGACCCGATATTTTCAAGAGTGTATGTCAAACATCTCTGTCTTCTTTAAACTCTCAAATTATATTCTTAAAAAAAAAACATAAGCAATGTGAATCCCAGTGGTAGGAAATGCTGATTTTCTTTTCCTTCTCTGGTCAGATCAGTGCAATGTTTTACGACAGCCAGCGATGCTTGAATTATTCATATTTACTATTATCGCGATATTGAGTACGGTAGCAACGGGAAAATGCAAAACTTCCGAGGAAATGTCACGTTTGTATATACGCGTCTGTTTGTTTGAATTACATTCTCTCGACCATCGCCCACAGCAATTGTACAGAGTGCATTTAGATTATAATTACTACATCTTCAATGTCCAGGAACTAATTGGCGTTACTTGCAATGCGTACTGTGTGAATATTATACATCCGCATGTGCTTGTGCGGTACTATAGTTACTCGTCTCGTGCACGCCAAATAAAACAACATTATTGGCCTCTTAATTTACAGTGTGTGCAACATGTAATCATAAAACCACCACTATTGCTGTATTACATTTACCGTACATGTGTATGCACATAACACACACTCCTGGCTACATACCGGGAAGGATAACACAACGTGGGACTTGTCAATTTATATTTAAAAAAAAAGAAAAGAAATCCGCATGGCAAATACAGTCTTGTGAATTTGGTAGTAAGGTTTCTACACGTTATCACTGACAATGAACTGCATGGTTCATTAAGAATTAATATTGATATATTTCGAAACTGCATAACGTTACACTTCGCTATCTCCGTACAACACACACACACACACACACACACACACACACACACACACACACACACACACACACACACACACACACACACACACACACACACACACACACACACACACACACACACACACACACACACACAACACACACACACACACACACACACACAAACACACAAACAGACATCAAACACGCACCGACACACACAAACACACACATACACACAACACGCACACACACAAACACAAACATACACACAACACGCTACACACGAACACATACACACAACACGCACAAACACACAAACTAACACACAACACGCCACACATAAACACATACACACAGCACACCACTCCACATCACACCACACACTAGACTGATAAATAGATAGATAGATAGATAGATAGATAGATAGATAGATAGATAGATAGATAGATAGATAGACGGATAGATACTAGATTAATAGATAAATAGATACATACAAACATAGATAGATACATACATAGATACATACGTCCACATACATTAAAGGAAATCTGATGAAAGTATTTTATTTCAAAACAGTTACAACGTGGACAAATAAAGATAAGGATGTCATTTATTTCAGCCCCAATCCTGGGATATTGGTATCATTCCCTGCACGAAAAGCAACCGCACAATTCAAAATAAACCATCATTATTTTGATAATCATTAAAAACACACAATTAAGTCTTCATGAGCCAATTGTGCATTTTTGCACCACAAACAATACCTTTTGATAAGTGCTAAAATTAGTACATATTAACCCTAAAAAGCCCAAGCTATTTTCGGCTCCAGTGGCCCAAGGGGGGGGGGCACATTGTGCCCCCGCTCTAAAATCTTTATTTTTTTACCAATCACTCTCCAATTTGGCACACATGTAGAACAACTCAAGCTCTACAAAATAAAATTGTTAAAATTTCTCAAGGTTACCACATGGGGGCGCTATTTACCATAATATGATGAAATACACAGAAAATGGGATTTTGTTGGATATTTCTAAGTTTTCGTCTCTAACAACATATCAATACATTCAAAAGTGATTAATTTGTCAATAATTATACAGAATCACATATTTTTAGATAGAAAAAATTATTTTGAGTAAACTTTGACTGTTTTGAGTTCATATTTTGTGTTACCATACATGCAGTGATTATGCCATAGACACCTATTACTTTGAACTGTTGGTTGTACCAAAGAGTAAGAACAACATGGATAAAATTAATGCAGTTTCATATCATTCTGGTGTATCTTTTTGATGGAATTACACTTTGATATACCTTTTCTTGTATATTATAATAATTAAGATTAGGAAATAAAGGGAAAATAACAAAATAATTTAATTTTTAAGATTTCTTATTGTTTTTATTGTTTTGGCGGCATTTTTCCTATCAAAAATAAAGAAAAACGAAAGAAATTGATTTTGGGTTTTTTTTAATAGATGAAACATATGTTTCATATTATACATGACCCCAAAATATGAAAAACAAGTGACAGAGACTCTTCTGTCTAGCGAAAAAACAATGAAATATCAAAAATGACGCACATGACCTTCAAAATGTGGTTGTCATGGCAACATGATTTTACGAGTAACCCTAAACTATATATCCAAATGTTTGCCATAAAATTTTAGTAAAAGTCACCTGGTTTGATCAAATTTTGTCAAAAATTGTGGACGTGGTGAAGAAAAATATGGTAGGGGGCACATTGTGCCCCCTTGGGATTTTTAGGGTTTACGTATACATGGTATAATAGTAATTTACGAGCTATACTGTACACGGCCGAGGATCATTCAAAAACTGTTAGCTTATCAAACATGGACAATTTATGACAAATCAAACGATATGTAAATTTGTGTGTCGATGATGGGTGAGTAGGTGCGCGAGCGCTGCAGCTGGTTAAAAGGGAAAATATGCACATTTCCTACATAATGGATTAATAATATTGATTATAATCTTGCAAGATTAGTTTCAACTTCAGACATCCTTGCACGAAATGAAAGTATCATTGTTGTAATGTAAACAATATTTCCACAGCTTGCACGTGTAAAGAATTTCAATGTTTGAAGTTGACAATAGACACAAGTCACTTTGTGCTTCTGTCCGAAAATGTTAGGCATAGTACGGTCACCACATATGTACTCCTAGACATGTACTCCTATACTGCACAAAATGTATACACACTAAGAAATTAGGGTACATTGGAGTGCACAAGCGTCACAATGTTGGTAGTTGTTACTTAAGCAATCATGTACCTTCTGAATGCTATGTACACGTACAGACAACGTCGATGAAAAAACAAGAAAATAATTTGTTCACTAAATGTTCTAAATTCAAGGACTTTATCTTTAAAACTTTTCATGAGATCTTAGGGTTAGATGCAGTGTGATATCAGCAACTTCAAACGTTGGATATGTTGGAAATTGACGTAAAATTGATTTCCCCTTATTTTACCAAGTTTGGTGCTTTACAGGGGGCAAGATGGTTGTGTGTACCCTCCCTACTCAAAAGTATTGCAACATACACTATAACGCATGCATTTTGAGTTGAAGGGGTCTGTCTATAATCTTCATAAGATAGTGATAAGGAGGATGAGGCTACTAATATAAAGATGATGACCTTCTCTCCACATCTTTCTATCAAATGTACTAAAAAGTGGCATTGCAGCAAATTTTAGGATGTTTGCAATAATAAACCGTCTTTAGAACTGAGAAAGAATAAGACATTACAATTGAGGAGGTCTTTTTCTGAAATATGGGGCGTATTCTCCTTATCACTATCTTATGAAGATAGGAGGCGCTTTCGTCTTTGCGGCGTGGTGTCTTCATTATGAGACCGTGTCAAAGGAACACAATGACATTTTTTGTTTGTTGGAAGTCTTTCCAAGCCATCCAATCCATTTTACGAGAAAAATGAAACCGAATTATGATACTAGTGTGAATTAACACCCCACCCCTATAGGGAGGCGAAAAAATGTCACATTTTATGTTCCAGCCCCTCTGCCGTGGGTGGGCCTGCATTTGATAATCTCTCCGCCATGGAGAAGGAAAGAAAAACAATTGTTCATTGATTTCTTTTCAAATAATTTGTTAATTTCCAATTATAAATTTCATTAGGACATCATTATAGAAAGACCCCTTCAACTTAAAATGCATACGTTATAGTGTATGTTGCAATACTTTTGAGTAGGGAGGGTAGAATAATGTGCAAAAAGTGACATGCAATGTTTCCGGGTTATTTGTAACTAAATTGTTGCTATGAATTTCACAAATACAAAATTGTGGTTAATTTGAATGTATTAATAATAATAATAATAATAATAATAATAATAACAATAATAATAATAATAATAATAATAATAATAATAATAATAATAATAATAATAATACTAATAATAATAATAATAATAATAATAATAATAATAATAATAATAATAATAATAATGAAAACGATGTTCAACACTTTACCGCTCAACATTAAAACTATACCATCGCTTTCTAGTTTCAAAAAAGAACTTAATTCGTACATAATGTCACTTTAATGTTCTATTTATATGTTTATTCAAATGTTTAAATTAATTAAGTCTATGAATTTTTACAATCTGATTGCGTTTAAAAATAAAATGTTTATGCATTATTTCCATGTTTGTTAACAATTAAATGAGAAAATCACTGACATAATTCAGTTTTAATTTCTATATAATGTACTATTTATATGTTTATCATGTTTGAATTGATATAGTCTATATTTAATATCTATTTATTGTGTTTTAGAATAATATGTATACGTATTATCATTATGTGCTATTTTATGTACAGATTTGTATTGTTTTTATGCATAGGGCCCCTATTAATACCAACATATTGTTGAAAGGGTGCCCTATTAAAATATTGTTAAGTAAATAAATAAATAAATAAATAAATAAGTAGTGCGCTATTGTGTGTGTACTAATGACGAAAATTAACTATTTGGGGGTAAAAACTGTACTCCTTCTTTCTAGAAACATATGTCATTCCGTTTTATACTTTGAAGGGATTGTGCATCATCATGCGTAATTCTAAAAGTCCAATGAAAACAACGATGTGAACAAAAAGTACACAAATGTTCAAACACACACACACACACACACACACACACACACACACACACACACACACACACACACACACACACACACACACACACACACACACACACACACACCCTTACCAATAATTTGTTTTACTTACTGGTTGACTATTGCTTTATACGGTGTAGAGTAGCCAAACCCCTCACAATAGTTGCCAATCAAATGATAATCTGCTTTTATTGATTTATGGGAAATCGCATATTTCATCATAGACCTACCTTATATAAAGAATGTATCAATTCAACAAATATATATGGACACAGACGCACACATGTACGACCACACAAACATTAAACACACACCCGCAAGCGTACATCACTCACACAAACAGAATGCATTGTATGTACTCTAGATCTGGACTTCATTTTGTTTCGGTTACCATGGTGTTCGGTTCAGCAGTCTATTGTGTTGCAGCTATCGTGGCATATCCTTTTAATACTAGCAATATAATTGTAGTCAGCGGCGCATCGAGAATAAAAGCCACACCGGAACACACCAATGTAAGTGGGGGCAATCATTTTAATTGCAATTCAATATACGGTACATAAAGATTTGTGTGATACATGTATTGCCATGCACGCATGATAATGCGCGCATGCAGAGCTCACTACAGCCTGTACATCTCGTTAGATAATATCGCAGTCACATACACAATTCAAACCATCCATTTTGATAAATCTTATTGAAATAAGTGTACAAAACTATAAACTTGATTGGTTATTACATCATAATAATTCCAATATATTACCATGTCAATTTCGCCAAACTACACGAAGCAGGTTTGCTGAAAGAAATAAAATAGTGGATGAGATATTCTGAACACAGGCCTCCCCCCCCCCCAAAAAAAATACTATTACAAAAAAATAAAAAAATAATAAAAAATAATAAATAAATAAATAAATAAATAAATAAATATATATATATATATATATATATATATTATAAACAAATATGTAAATAAATAAATAAAAATAAACAAATAAATTTTTAAATAAATAAATAAATAAATAAATAAATAAAAAAGTAAATAAATAAATAAATAAATACAAATAAATAAATAAATAGATAAATTGAATGTGCCAAAATGTATAATATTCACAATACTACTTTACATAATTAACCCAACGTACAAATGCAAAAAATGCCTCTAAAATACATCAAATGAAAACGCATATTTTAGAAAATACTTCAAATTTGAGAGAAACGTTTGACAAAGAATGTGTATACATATTCTTTGATGGGTATTACCGATATATTGCTAAGAACAAAGTTGCTTTTAAACAGCCCTATGCATAGAGTTGATATTTTCAACTTCCTGAGGGTTGAAATATACTAAACACATACACACATATCCACACCCAAACACACACATACACACAAGCATACCCACATATATACACAGACAAACACACACATGCACAGATAAACACACACAGACATACACACACTGATACTCACCTGCAAACATTCACATAAATAAACACATGCACACACACACGCACACACACACACACACACACACACACACACATACCTCCCCGCAAACACAAACACACATACATACACATACACACAGACACGCATACACACACGGATCACAAACACACATACATACACATACACACAGACACGCATACACACACGGATAATCGCAGGAGACAGCTGGCGTGGCAAAGAGCTGTAGTACAAACACTTCTCCGGTGTATACACTTACTCTAGTCAGGCATCCACAGCCATTCAAGTATGCACTACATCGAGCCGTCAACATCCTGGACTTAGGTCCACACTGTTTCCGGGTTTAAGTGAAGCCGCGAGTTTACGGATTCCTAAAAATTGAGTTTCTGTATTTTTTCCACTTTCTGTTTTCTATTTTACTCATTTTAAATTCTCTTCTTCCAGTTTGCTTCTTCTGTTCCTTGAATAATACACTGATTTTTTTTACTGGTAATGTACCCCTCTTTTAAAACTATTTATCATCAAAATAATACAGAACAGCCACAGAAAACATAATACCCCTTATAGACTATTTTTTCGTGAAACAATTTTATTACAAAACGAATGATATTTTGTTTTCAAAATAAATTCTAATGGCGAAGAATATTATGTTTTCTGCATGTTTCCTGCTTTCTTTGTTTTTCTTTCTGCATGCCAGAAAACGTTGTTTGCTATTAATCGACAGAAGACTCAATAAAGTAACGTACGGATAAATGAACACATGGCTATCCAGCCACACAACACGGACATTGGGGATATTTCTACGGACCTGCTGATCTCTGTGGATTGAAAAAAATAGTGCAAAGTGAAAACAAAAGATAACCCTTCCTAATCGTCATACAACTCACACTTTTAAAACACTTCATTATAATATAAACTATAGACACACGTGTTCAATTTGGCTTATTCTCATCAGCCTTATTATAGCTGAATTTCTCGCCCATCCCGTTCACAACAGGGCTTGTGAGGTTTTTAAATATTTTTTCAATTAATCTTCCCGGGGGGGGGGGGGGTACTTGCCTAGTAAGGTGAACAGGAGTGTGCCGCTCTAATAGGTGACTTTTTCGCAAAAAAAAAACTTTAAAGGCAGGGGATCTCTTTTGCATGCCTAAAAATTAACATTGTGTAAATACAATGGCATTTAGAAGAAAATGCCATCTGGGAACCTTTAGCAAAATAAAGGAGCTAGAAACTCAGTTTTAGTGAAATTATGGTGACCGTTAGACTCAGATTTGAATTTTTTCTCGCGAGAAAAAAAATTCCTACCATAGAACGTACACTAAACGGCTATTGTTTTTCTTTTGCATTTTTCAAATTCTAGGCAATCAATGACCATCAGATTTCACAGACATGCCCTTCACCAATAGCCTAAGGGCATGGGTTATCTTTTCCTGGTCTGTAGGGATGTTTGCAAATGAGATCCACTGCCTTTAAACATGGGTATGGTTTTGGGGAAAAAATCCTTAATCATGGGTCATGATTTTGAAATTGTATACGATTTACACTAGATATTTCATCGCTAAAATGCTAAAAAAAAATGCCACTTTTCTAATTAAAAAACCCTTAATTAATAGGTGACATTTTCCGCCAAAAGACTTAGAAAGGTCGGGTTTTTTCCGACTTCAGCCGCACACCTCGTCTGGTACAAATCTGAGTACCCCCCCCCCCCCGGGTAAATCAGGTTGTTAGATATTCAATTCAACACTGCGGCAAAAGTTAAAAAAAAAAAGGGGGGGTATTTAATAGAGAATATATAACCGTAACAAGTAACCATGGCAATGGCTTGATCAAACGGGCTTATTTCTAAAATCCAAGACCAAACGAAAGAGCGTACATGTGATATTGATTAGATTATAGCTCGTGGTTAGTTTGAGTCGTTGGGTCATTGAACGCTTGCACAACGGATTAAAACTTCCAATGTCAACAATTTAGTGTTTGTGATTGTTAACTCGATCTTTTGATCCTTCACTAACCAAATGATGTAATTACATGTGTAAGCTGTACTGTCAACTATATGAGTTTTATTCTGATCTGCGAATACAAAAGCTTTTAGCCCCAGCCTCAAAAGACAACTCACCTTCTTCAATTTCTAGAGTTGATAGTTTGTTTTTACAGCTGACACATTGTCTTTTGACAAATGATAAATATGTAAATTTGTCCACACACGTACGCAGCAAAATAGTTAATTTTGTGAGGAGGTTTTCACCCGTCCCCATGGAACTCAATTTTCAGTCATATTTGGAGTCAAATATCCAACAGTCCATCTGCTGTGCATTCTCTGCAGATTTATGACTATATACGATAGTGTGGCATACCTGTAGGCCTATATAATTTATGCAGATATTGTCAGTTTTATCACATACAAAAAATGTAAAATATGAATTGAGAAGAGTATGCCCAACTTTCTTGGAACTGTAATTGATTACAAACAGAATTTCTTGTAATACATTAAAAAGGTTTGTGTGGTAGTAACTTTGAATCAAGTGCACTGTTTAAGGTTACTTCTGTGAACATTTCACCGTGAAACATGTCCCCTTTGTTGTACAATTGTTATCAGAAAGGGTTGGGTGGTCAAATTTATTGAGTATCTTTGTATGGGATCCATTTTTGTTTTATCAGGGTCACACTTGAATTCAATACTGGTAAATTATTTTGTAGTACACGTACTACTCGAGTACCATGCATTTTCAGAGTACTTGTACTTGTACTCGATCGCAGTCGAACTACATTTCTTGTACTTGGGCTACAAAATACTCGGAACCCGACATCCAAAAATTGTACTCAAGCATCGAAGTACTCGTACTCGATAAACAGTACTCAAAATATAACCAGTTAACTTACTGCGGCCATTAAAATACAAAGGTACAAAAAAGACCCCAATGAAGGCGCTATTTGACAAACAGGAAAGCTAAATATGGGACGACTTGACAGTTAAAGTACTCAGCAATACTTGGTACTCGGAAAAGGTATTTGTTTCTGCTAAGTAATTAGAGCAGTTCGGGGACTGCGCGCAGTCGTGAGTATAGCACTCCGCGTCTGCACTTCCCATCCAAATTGATGTAATTGAAAACTCAAGTTACCATGGAGAGACCAATGATATGAAAAGCACGTGAACTGACAAGTTACATAAAATCCAATAACCGCATTCCTAAATTATCGCCGGACAAGATAGCTCAATTCGCTACATGAGACCTTGTGAACCTTTGACCTCTGACCTTTCAACTCCAAAATCGAATAAGTAAATTGGTGCCTTATATTAAATACTTCTCCCAAGTTACATGTACATCAAAATCGGACCAGTCATACTCAAGTTATCACAGTAATGAGCCCAAATCAGACATATTTAAGGCCAGATGACCTTTGACCTTTCAACTCCAATATCGAATAAGTAAATTGGTGCCTTATATTAAATACTTCTCCCAAGTTATATGTACATCAAAATCCGACCAGCCGTTTTCAAGTAATCGCAGTAACGAGCCCAAGTCAGACATATTTTAGGCCCGGTGACCTTTGACCTTTGACCTTTCAGCTCCAAAATCTAATCAGTTATTTGGTGCGTCATAATACATACTTCATTCACAAAAAAATCCAATTAGCCGTTCTCAAGTTATCGCGGTAACGAGCCCAAATCAGACATATTTTAGGCCCGGTGACCTTTGACCTTTGACCTTTCATCTACAAAATCTAATCAGTTCATTGGTGCCTCATAGTACATACTTGGTCCTAGTTACATCAAAATCCGATCGGGGGTTCTTAAGTTATCGCGGTAACGAGAACCGGTAACGGAGGGACGGACGCACGCACGCACGCACGCACGGACGGACAACCCGAAAACATGATGCCTCCGGCAACTTCGTTGCATAAAAAAAAAAAATCAAGACAAATCCCTCGAGCCTGGATGTACATTCTAGTCAAGTTGAGTTGATGATACAATACATTTGGTTCTTGAGGCTTTTTTGACTATGTACTCGCATACATGTCACTGTCCTTATCAGTGGAATAAAATTGCATATACATGTACAAGCTGACAATCCAGATTATACACCATATACATGTCATACATGATGGATACATGATGGTTTGTAATCATAATCAGACCATGTAGTTTCACAAGAACTTCAAGAGAAAATCACCGTACAAGGCAACGAAATAAATCATGAAACTGTATTTGCCTCGCTCTCCCTCTCTTCACCCTTTTCCCTGGGGAAATATGCAGTTATACCGGACAATAACTCTTTCCTTGTTGCTATGCATGGCGGGTTTCAAATTATGTACATGCCATGGTGCACTGTAAAGTGCGAGCATGCTAACAAGTAAATTTTCATCAAATTTTGTTTTGTGAGTTCTGTGTTTTAGTACATTGTTTTATTTTACTAAACTGCTGCTTGCATGATACACGTACCATCTGTAGCTGTTATGTAGGCCTCTGCATCTGTACCGAGACACGCCATATTTCATTAACGTTTATCGGGAACCCTCTTTTCGAGGTGTTTCATTTCATAATGTCATATTCTGCTGTAACGCAAGTTTCCTATTCATAGTTGTATAAAGGAGGATCGGGAGGGTCGTATGAACCCCCCCCCCAAAAAAAAAAAAAAAAGAAATCAAAGGTCCACATTTTTTTCAAAAGACATTTTTTTCGAGGGCCGTTTATACAATGACATACATGAAAAAGAATATCAGGTACATTTCAATCACATCTTGCCATTATTTCAAGTTCAAGTTTAAGTCGAGGTTTTATTTTCAACAACAAAATCATAATTGCAAGGCATTCCATTAAATTCTAAACTGTTCGTATGTTAATTAGTGTTTAAAAGATATTATGGTACGACTAGTTATTCCATACAACAGAGGCTGCATATGAAAATTACCATTACTACAGTTACGACAGTATGATTTTGTAACAGTGTGTGGGTCATGATCATGAGCGTCGGTTTCATGTAACGGATGGGGGCGGAAACACCGAAAATACCCCCGCGCGAGAAAAAAAAGAGCGCGGTGCATACCATTTTGGGCCAATGTTAAAAACGTGGAAAGTGCAAAGTTGACAGTTCCCCCGCTCCTATCACATTAAAGGCAGTGGATCTCATTTTCAAACATCCCCGCAGACCGGGAAAAGATAGCCCACACCCTTAGGCTATTGATGAAAGGCATGTCTGTGAAATTTGGGGGTCAGTAATTACATAGAATTTGAAAAATGCGAAAGAAAAACAATAGCCGTTAAGTGTACGTTGTATGGTAGGATTTTTTTTCTCGCGAGAAAAACATTCAAATCAGAGCCTAACGGTCACTATAATTCCACAAAAACTAAGTTTCTAGCTCCTATATTTTGCTAAAGGTTCCCAGATGGCATTTTCTTCTTAATGCCATTGTATTTACACAATTCTAATTTTTAGGCATGCAAAAGAGATCCCCTGCCTTTAATAAAGCTAGCTTTCCGTCACATTCGCCTTTTGAACGGGTTTGCAGACATAAAATATATGAACAAATGAAAAAAAAATAAGCTTCAAAATCCCTTCAAAATCGAGGGAGGGACGATCCCCCTCCGAAAAATATCGAGGGCCGACACGTCCCCCTCCCCTCCCCGATCGCCGCCTATATGGACATGTAATAACGACTATATGCATGCATACAACGCCATTTTCTCCTTTGAGTACAACCTCCGCGTGTAATGCGAAGATTAACGAGTTGCCACGAATGAAACAGCTGCTGCTGACCCTCTTTCCATTCACCTGTATATTGAATTACCGCTATATTTTTTATGAAATAAATCTGTATTCTGCATAATTTATTAATATTAGCCCGTTATGTTGTGTGTGAAATGAAAAGGCGTTAATGATTTGTGTAGTCTAATTAGACGACGTTTTAATGGGAAAATGAATTCAATGCAGTCGTATTTATAATGAGTAAAATTACGTTTCACATTGACTGGGTCTTAATTACCGTTAAAAACCATGATGGTAGGATAAACCAGAGGTTTCTGTGTCCCCATCTTTAAAGGGAAAGTTTATTTTCATTGCCATATGTAGATTGATGTGGTTTGTCGTAATCCGGGAGATTTTAATTTCCGTATACACGTGTACTGTACCGATCGTACCCATTCACTCGTTATCTTTATACGAGCACAGTTTTACCAGAACTTCGTATCAAGAATTATTTTAAGATGTACACTCAGGCAATTATTGTTTTATTCAAAAGCAAGTTGCCATGATGTGGTGAAAAATACACCAATGGAGTTGTTAATTCAATCTGAGCACGAGTATTTATACGTGAAATGATAATCGAACACCGTTATAAATGTTGATACAGAAAACTTTCATTAGTGGAACCATGTACTACAGACAAAGTACGTAGTACCGAGAGAAGAAAGCAAAATTAAATACACACATTGTATATTGCAGAAACATCTCTCAGTGATCGACAAAAGAACCTCAGATCATGGCTCAGATTGAACAACCCATCCCGGGGGGGCCAGTCAACTTTATGGCTGTACACATGCGTGACCAAAAAAACGCGTTTAAAGGGGTGTTTTTTCAGTTTTAGCCGCGGGCCGCGCGTGCACTCGTTAAGGGTATCAAAAACATCGATTTTCCAAAAAAAGGGTGGTTTTGAAAGACTGGTCAAACGTATTTAGGGTATGTTTCTTTCTTCAAAGATTTTTTTTTAAAAGACTGGCCAAACGTGTTTAGGGTATTTTTTTCCCCAAGCTTTTTTTTCTATTTTAGCTTATTGTTAGCAAGAAGACAAAACTTGTTTAGGGGTCATATTCTGGCGACAACTTGTTTAGGGGCCCAAATGTGTAAATGCAAGCCCGGCGAAAAAACTTGTTTAGGGGGTTATTGCACACCAGAAAAAAACTCGTTTAGGGGGTGTCGCGGAAAAAATTTCTGGTCAACGCATGTGTACAATATTATATTACTGCCGCCCCACGGGCAACCCATCCCATTCAGCCTTTAGATAAAACCACGCCCTGAATACAGGACATAACACGAATTTGATGATGCCCTGATTATGGCACCTTTGAACAGTACACTACTGGTCTGGAAAGGGAAAGAGTCGTCAAGGCTGGGACTCGTATATACCCTCCCTACTCAAAAAGTATGCAAACATACACTATAACGCATTACATTTTACCGTTGCGGAGGGATCTTTCTAAAATGATGTCCTAATTACGTTTCTGATTGGAAAAAATACGAATATTGAAAGACATCCAATGAATATCTTTCTCATTCTTCTCCAAGGCGGAGAGATTATCAAATGCAGGCGCCGCCCACGATAGAGGGGCTGGACATACATTTTGCATTTTTTTTTCGCCTCCCTATATGGGTGGGGTGTTAATGCACACTAGCACGTAATGTTGGTTTCATTTACAATAAAACGGTTTTCATAGTTTGGAAAGCTCTCCAGCAACACAAAAACTGTGAATATGTTCTCTGAAGCGGCGTCTCAGAAAGAAGACCACACCCATCGAGACGATAATGACTTCCTATCTTCATAAGACAGACGCCAAGGGAGCAAATCGCCCCGTATTTTTAAACAAGACCCTTCACAGTTATAATTCTTATTGCCTTCACAATTCTTAAAGGAGTTTATTATTAGTTAACATCTCAAAATTTATTGTCCATGAAACTTCTCAAGCTACATTGGATATAATGATCGCGAGAAAAGCCATCATCTATTAATAGTAGCTTATCCTCCATTGTCACTTCTTATGAAGATAGAGGTCACTTCGTCTTCGAGGGTGGGTCTTCTTTCTGAGACCCCTCTAAAGGAACGTATTGATATTTTTTGTTTGCTGGAAGTCTTTTCAAAACCATGCAAGTGTAAATTAACACCCCACCCCTATAGGGGCCGAAAAATACCAAATTTAATGTTCCAGCCCCAGTCTGTCGTGGGCGCACCTGCATTTGATAATCTCTCCGCCTTGGAGAAGAAACGAGAAAGAATATTCATTGATGTCTTTTCAAATAATTTGTTATTTTTCAATCATAAACGTAGTTAGGACATCATTTTAGAAAGACCTCTTCAACGTAAAATGTATGCGTTATAGTGTATGTTGCAATACTTTTGAGTAGGGAGGGTAGGGGAAAATCCCTACTGTAGACAATTTTAGCCAACCGTAGTGAGTAGGGAATCCCTACGGGGAAAATGACCTATACTGTGGGGGAAAGTAGGGATTTTTTTATGATTGTAGGGGGTTTTAACAATTTTCAAAAAATATTCTTAAATCCGCAAAGATTTTCTAAGGACTCCCATAAATATTCGTCTGTAGACATTATTTGGGTAAATCCATTGTCCAAGTTGGTCACTATATCGTATAATAAAAACCGTAACACGCGCATGCCGTAGTATCAGGATGATCACAATGTCAACTTTCTCAATAAAAAAAAAATCTCTTGCATTTGCTAAGGTTATTTTGTAGGGGCAAATGTACCTTCGTAAGGGAAAAGTGGATTTTTGGGGAAAACATAGCTCCGTATAGGGGAAAAAATTGGCCTATTGGGCGTATAGGGGAAAAGTAGTGTCCGTACGGGAAAATACGCATGCGGCGTAGGGGAAAATTAAAATTTTGAGTGGCAGCCCTGAATCTTAGATTCTTATGGATAAAGAGGATTAATCGTGCACTTAACAGGTACTTTGGTTACACATTGTTACCTATCTTTGGTCTAATGATCACAAGACAGCAGACAGCAACTAGACAACGTGTGACAGATTACCGGGCTTGAGAAAGTCCCCCGGAAAGTCCAGGGGAGTGGATGAAAACTTGACAACTAGGTTGGTAGAAACTTGAACTACATCTTACATTTACAATTTACTCAAAAACTTCACAAAGAGAGAGTTTCGAAATTGGTGTCTCAGACTGACTGTATTGTAACTTGGATTGTCATTGACGAATATCCATTATCATCGATATTTATTAGATTTTGACGAAAAAATTATCTATCATGGATTGCCATTAGATTTTAACGAATATTTTTTTTATGATATAGGCCTAATGCTGCACTAACAGATAAAAAACACACACCACACGCGATGCATTGAACATTCATGTACCGTATAGCGCGTTATTTACAAAGTCACAGTGTTTAAAAACCTCTCAACAGTCAGTACCTTCTTATTGCGTGATTATACTGAACTCATACAAAATAGGCCCAGGAGGTATCACAACTGTTAATACCTTAATTATAATGATGACATAATGTCGTTTCTGTATACACGCAATGCTTGAAGACTTCTTGTTAGAAGTCATACTATGACCGAGAAAAATATTCTGAAAAAGTAAAACACTGTGGATGCACTATGGATGCCTTAACCCATTACATCTATGATTCCGCAATTCCCATTTGTAGTTAATAGACCTGAGGCCTGTTTCATAAAGCTGTTTGTAAGTTACGCATGACTTTACGAACGACTGGTGATTAGTTATTGTGCTAAATGATTAAGAATGTGGTTACTGTAGCACCCAAGAACATGTTCCAGTCGTTCGTAAAGTCATGCGTAACTTTACAAACAGCTTTATCTGTTTATACCAGGTTTGGGGCTGTTTTTTATGCTAATGACTAACTGGGGGGCTTCAAGCATGCATAACAAAAACACTGACATCTCAATGCACCTGACTCATTGATAGTAACCCTTTTAATTGTCTTTTCTTCTTGTTTTGGAAGCCCTCCGTTATGGCTGACATAAACTCCAGTGTTCTGAAACTGAATTGGTCTCATACACATTAGCTCTGGTGCCCTTACCCAATGGGTCAGCTGGCCCCTGGATACTCCAAGCCAAGCGATATGGTTATTTCGACAATACGCTAGAATATTATTTAATCGTCATCTCTTACACTGTGCCCCTGGCCAAAATAATATTTTCCTTTGATCACATTATCTACGTTTTATAGTATGTCATACGTTCCCTGGCTTTCTTTAAACAGTTTTCGGATGACTCGCAGAGATTTTGGAAGTATGATTACCACTAAGAAGGAAATATTAGTGCCTATATAACTCCTTTAACAAGTTACAATCGTTATCAACTCAGGATAGTATGTCTGTGTAAATGAATGTCTCAGCAAAGTCCCACCCAAATTCAGTTATTAAAGTTGGGCAGATCCAAGTTATGTTGTTTATCAATTGTTATGCCACATGAGTAGTAACTAGGGTCACTGGAATATAAAGCACTAGAGTAAACAAGACAATGTCATATCAGATCAATACATATTTACAAAAAGGATTAGTACACGGCTCCGACACGTAAAATTAAACGTCCTTGCCCGGGAAAAAGAGGTGATAGGCCTAAACCGTTGTCACATTCTCGTTCTACCGCCTTGAATTGTTCCAGTTTATCAATAAATGTTTCTTGCTATTATAATTCCAAATAACGAGCATTACATAATTTCTAGCGACAGAGCATCTGGGCCGTTTAGACGGGTCAGACTAATTAAGTTCGACATTTTCCGACTCCAGAAACATATGAGCGGCCTGATTTTATTTAGTTAGCAAATCTGCTATATTAGTACAATTCTGAGAAAAGAAACCTTATCATGATAATTCCATTACAAGATCCCACATAATAGTTAATCTGTACATCGCACTGTCCACATATTCTTGACAAAATTGACAATACAGATCTAAATCTGCAAGGAAATATGAAACGGTATAGTATTCTTGGCTGCTAGGCTATCGTCCACCGCAATCATTTCAGATCATTAGTAGATAAGTGATATAGGTCGATCGGCCGCCAAAGCCGAGATGGGCACACGGCGCGGTGTGGTTACCGTCTGCAGCAACTCGGCTTTATCGACTGGTCCCGACGTTTGGGTTTTTTACATGCAAAGATGTAATCAAAATGGTCTTACCTTAGCAAACACTAGTTGCTTATTGTGAGATGTTGACTGATCCATATCCATGCTGTAAATGTTCCTTGTATGTTCATATTTAATTCCGAAAAATGCTTATAAACAGAAGAGTATCATCTCTACAGAGCAACAGCTGACGACAACCACACTGCACATAATAATTAGCCCTTATTGGTCATTGCTGCATTGTAGGTTGCCAGAGCGCATCGTAATGTGCGCGCGGGAGCGAAATCCCGTATACGTCTCTTACGCTCGCTACGGCGCTGGGTTTACCGTATTTCAATCGGAGAACATGGGAGATCCAGCTATGATGCAGCTATGATGCAGCTATGATGCGAAGGAAGTGCTAGCTCGTGACCTCAAACCACCCCGTCTTTGGCTCAGTTCAACATATCTTTCCTACACGGAGTTTTGTATTATCAGAAAATCCTGTGGCGGCGAAAATTGTTGGGTAGCTTTCTGTGGGATCAACTTCTGTCATTTCCGGATATATACACAACAAAAAGTAACTACCCCCTGTTTCAAAATGCCATATTTTCTTTTCAAACGAAATAAGTTTTAGCAAAATATTTTGGCAAGAACATTTGTACATTCATTGACTAACCTCTGTGTAAAAATAAGATCAATCTGTCAAGCTATGCATGAGCGAGCATGCATTAAAGGCAAAAATGACACTTTTCAAAAGTCGCAGGAGTCATTATGCCAAAATAATGTTAAATAACTTTTTTTTTGCGCTTTATTTATAGTGTGCTCACTTAACCATGACATGGTTGCAACCTCTTATGTCCGTACATGTCAGGATACATTTTGCTGAAAAAAATATCGGATTTCAATTTTTTCAATAAACTTAATGGATTTTACAATTTCAAAATTGAGGCAGGATGGAAATTTTTAAATTGAACTCACTGAAGCGTAAAATATGCGAAAAGTGCCAAACGAGGTGTAAGGGGGTCAAACGATAGATGATTAACATGAAAAGCGCTCAATCATTCAACAGAAACAGAATTTGTCAAAATCCTTCATCACAAATCCCTCAAAATGACCCTTGTGACTTTTGAAAAGTAACATTTTTGCCTTAGATAGGTGCTCATTCATGCATGACTTGACGTATCAATCACATTTTTACACAGAAGTTAGTCAATAAGTGAAACACCCTTGCCAAATTATTTTGTTTAAAACCGTTTCTTTAAAAAGTTATGGTATTTTTGAAAAAGGGGGGTAGTTACTTTTTGTTGTGTTTATATTCAATCGTCTTTATTCAAATTCATAATTCATAATGAAGATACAATACATCACCCAGGACCAGAGTATTATTGTTTCTTCTCAAGTAAACACACTCAAGACAACACCTTATATGTTTCAATTCATTTGGTTCTTGGAACTTTTTTTCACTTCTCTTAATCTTCTCTTAGGCTAAGTTCAACAGTATCATAATAGGATAAAGTGCGTCTGTATAAGTCCCGGCGGGGGGGGGGGGGAAGTGTGTTTCATAAAGCTGTTCGTAAGTTACGAACGACTTTACGCACGACAGGTGATACCTTCTTGTGCTACATGTAAATGCATGAGAAACTGATTAGCACCCAAGAAAGTATCACCAGTCGTTCGTAAAGTTGTTCGTATAACTTACGAACAGTTTTATAAAGCACCCCCCCCCCCGAGGTCCCTGTATCGCATTGGGTTTCGTAATCGTAATGTCTGCTACATGTATATTCTGCAAATGGCGACAATTTATGTCGGCGGCAACAATTTGTGTGCCTACAGAGCGGCGCAAGTTGTCATCGGTGACAATTTGTG
>JZLH01S0256748.1:91171-104154 GCA_001188425.1 Eucidaris tribuloides | reverse complement strand
AAAGATGGCCCTTGGTCAGAGTTATTTAGTTTTATCTTTTTCTTTCCCCGGCGTTCATGTGGCTGTTTTCAACAATTTCAATATTCTCCATGCTTTGTATAATTTGATAATGCTTATATTGTTGTATATGTTTGATGTATATTTTGATTTGCCGAATAAATAATAGTAGTAGTAGTAATAATAATAATAATAATAATAATAATAATAATAATAATAATAATAATAATAATAATAATAATAATAATAATAATAATAATAATAATAATAATAATAATAATAATAATAATAATAATAATAATAATAATAGATAATAATAATAATAATAATAATAATAATAATTATAATAATGATAATAATGATAATAATGATAATAATAATAATAATAATAATAATAATAATAATAATAATAATAATAATGATAATAATAATAATAATGATAATAATAACAATAATAATAATAATAATAATAATAATAATAACAATAAATTCAGATTAAGAATACTGATAATAATGATGATACAAAATAGTAATAATATTATAGACTATAAATGTTGCTGCTATATTTCATCACCACCATAAATCATCATCCTTATCATCACCATAAATATTTTTATTAACTGTAAATCTTTAGTATATAGTACAAAGGGATATGGAGAATGAGTGGAATATAAGCACAAACCCAACATGACCAAGGACACGGAAAAACTAAATGAACATAATGTAAGTCCATGCATCACACCATGCCAAGAATGACTACAGGGAAAGAGTAAAATAAACAAACAAACAAACCACACTGGAGTAAACAATGCAAAGACGAACAAACAAATGATGCCACATGGTTAGGGACTGACAACACTAACTTCTGCACATTGATTGACAAAAAAAATTAAGATTAATTCAAGATGAAATATAGAACATGTATGCAATGAATGCATTATTACGGCTACAAGTATTCTGATGAATGTTTTCGACCATATCTGCAAACCCCTGCGCACACACATGATAATAATAATTATTATCACCAACAAAAATTCACCACCACCCCCCCCCCCCAACCAATTATCCCCAGGGAATTACCCCAAGACATTCATTAGAGGAAAATTGCCCACTGGGCTAATCACCCAGCTTGGACACTTATCCCAAAGAAAACAACCAATTAAATTATTACTATTCTTAAAGAGTGGATTGTAAAGTTAGTAAACATGACGTATGAGTTTTTTTTTTAAGTCAAAATTCAAACCCATGAAAAAAATAACTTGCTTCTAAATGGATTACAGACTCAAAATGTCTTTGTTTTAAATCTACCTGGACTTCAGATATATCATACTATGAATGAATAATAACAAGGAAAACTGAAGACATTTGAAAGGAAATGCAAGTTAGGGAGTCCACACACAATAGCTTACAGCTGAATTTCTCATATACTTCCATGACTACACTACATGTTAATGCTATAGACTGCAGTGATGGTCACACTACAAAATCACCAGATATTTTGACTACAGATCTAAAAGGATCCATTTGTAAGGGACTCCTCAGGTGTGCAAAAAAAATAATTTCATAGTTACATTGATTAAACAAGTCCATTGTCATTATCCTTTATGAGAAAATAATCACCATGAATGGTTTCAATTTCTAAACCACTTTCACAACCTGATCTAAATTTATCAAATTTTTGAATAGTTTATTAGTTTTGTGAGTACCATTCAAAGTGCCTGTACTAGATAAAGCCTGCCTTGAAGCAATGCTAGAGATTGCATATGCTTTTGATTGTTAAGATCTCTGGAGAAAATAAAGCTACCATCTCATTCCCATGAATACAAGAACTGAAGAAATGAATAATTTAATAAGTAGCTAACTGAACTAATTAAGACCTACTATGTTAGTAACAATACAATGTCAAACTAATCAAGAAAAAAAGGGAAAAGGTATTTGAATGGCATAGAAATCAAGCAAGCAGCCTACACGAACGTGTTTATAAATTCAACTTAACAGCTGAAGTGACTGACTAATATTTTTCTGGCAATAAATGACTTAAATGGTGAAGTTAGCAACTATTCTACACCCACAGATTCAGCATTCAGAGGACACATTAATGAGCATGAGTAGGTTTGACCGTGAAACTTTTTTGATCACACTGCGCTACTTCAGGTAACATCTAGGTCACACCAACAGAGTGTTAGGAAATTGCGAGTTCCTGACTGCGCTAAATCCACCAAACCCACGTGACACGTGATAAAATATTGACCCTATCACTTTCGACAGAATGAAGGAATTGTCGGACGAGGAAAATATTGGGACAGGGAGACACCCCCGTTCCTGTGATTAGTCAGGAACGCTGAATCCTGAAATGATAGTATGCTAATGAGCATCGGGGATACTATGTGGTCTACGTGGATTTAAACGTAAGGTTGTCAATCTGTAGTGTGTATGATGAGAAGGCCATCAAATGATTAGTGAAACCTTCGGCTATGGGAACAGGATGTGTAATGTATCAACTGTATGGAAATTACACAATCTTGGCGGCAAAGGGTTAAAATAATTTCAAGTGTAAGTTGTGGATAATGTACGAAAAAAGTGTATGTTATATTCAATGTCTCAACTTGCAAATGGTAATGAAAGTAATTTTTATGTCTTTTTTTCAGGGATGTAGTCAAGGCCTGCTGTTCCGAGTCATGAGGCCGCTGGAAAAATATTGTTCCCATAGATTTTGTACATGTGACTCGGTCCGAGGCCAAGGCCAAGGTCGGCAAAATCCGGCCTCAAGGCCAGCCTCGACTACATCCCTGCTTTTTTTTTAAAAAAGGAAAACCTTTTATCCTATTTGAGAAAAAGACTTTCTACAATTGTGTAAAGGATGGATGGATTTCAGCAAGAACAGGGGCTTTAAAAAAATGTTAATTTGAACAGACGTTGATTGAATTTTGTGAAACAACCAAAAAAAAAGACAAAACAAAGTTGGTCAGATTTAGAACAAAGACGTGCAGAAAACAACCATTGGTTTTGCAAATGACCAATCTCTAAGGCCTCATAGCATATTGCTAAAATATCCTGCCCTGACACAAGATAATTAGTAATTAAGTGGAAATATATCACTCAAGGTGATCAATACCTCCACCCTATCAGGATTGCCTCATGTGAGAAAATTTCTCTGATTTATATTTAACCGAAATATGTCTTTACCATACCATTGCAGTTTAAACTTACTAAAAAAAAAAACGTCTTGTACAGCTCAACCAAGGAGGTATGAGGGATGGAGTCCCAACAAGCAATAATTAATTCAAGCAGCTGCTAGGTTTCTAAGGACGTACAAAAGAATTCTTCAGGCGCTCTGGTGTCTTTGATGATCGATGTTCCAAGCCGCCAACTTTGTAGGAAGAACGGAAGATGAGTTTAGATATAACGTTTTGTGAAAATTTTGTTTGTTTCTTGTTAAAACAATGTGATTTTTTGCCATATGAGTAAGCTTTACAAGTGAAAACAAATGATGTAAGAAACTATTTCGGCAAGCTTAAATCAAAGTCGTATTTAGTCATATTTTGTCAAAAATGTTGGAGACCCATACCCTTCTTTTATGCCAATTTCGGCACTTTTCCGATTTATTGCAGCAAGTAAATTTCAGATATTATTACATTATAAATATAGTGCTCTGTGATAAACTATGTCAAAAAAGTGCCCGGTGATGCCCATTTGAGTTATTTTCATCTGTATTTCATAAATTTTTGCCGTTTTTCTTTTCGCATGTCCCTGAGTTTGAAATTTGTGTGCTCACCAATTCTTTTGCTATTGGCCACATGCAAGCTTGATCTATAGTTTAGAGCATACGCAACATATTTTCGAGTGGCAGCTTCGAACGTCGTTCAAAGAAACACGACTTCTTGTAACTCCAGCTCTAATACCTCCTTGGCTCAACACAAGACCCATGAGTGCATCAAATTTTATGAGCACTGCTCAAGTAATTTCATCCACAAGATTTGCAATGGACTGAATGACTGCCCAAACATATGCTGAATCATACCCTCTTGGAAGGGGTGATCATGGAGATATGTGGCTTGATGGATTAAGTAGTAGATTATAAAGCCAGAGATTTCTGATTCAAGCCCAGTCACAGTGATTGCGTTGTAGGGTCAGACGATCCATCCATATATAACCTCTCTCCACCCAGGAAAATCAATGAGTACCTGAGAGGACTAAGAAAGCCATTTCAGAATGAATCAGCACCTGAGTGCCCAACAAGCAGCCAAGTTTGGAAAAATCCTCAGCGAGTGACCAATGGAGGTGGTACATATATGTTCAGCAGGGTTGGCATATTTCCCGATCAAGAACTTATTTCCCATCCAATCGTCCAGGAAATATAAATTTCTCCCATTGACTTTGTACACAAAAAGGCAATTTTATATCAGACGGTGTCCGGGAAATGCGACAAAAAGTGGGAAATATGCCAACCCTGATGTGCAGGCTTGAAATGGGATCAATGACCAGGGAGTTATGTGTGAAGTCTTGTTCGTAGAAAGTGTGTATGCTGTGATACAAGACAATAAACCCTCAGCTGATATTTTGACCATACACTTGATCCTTTTTCTTTTTGCCGTATTGATGATTCACATGTTGTCTACAATAAAGCGCACTATATTTAACCTAACATCTAAAACAATCACCAACACTCATGTGAAAAATGACAAAAAGAAGCTACCAATAATATATCACTGTGAAAACCAATGAAATAAAATAAAAGCAAATGAACATATCCTCTTTTACCTACCCAATGATCTTTCACTTGAATGAATAATGATTGAATTGTGTGCTCATAAACTTGGATTTTAGTTCTTTTTTTGAATGACGCTTTTTCATGAAACGTGAACAATGCATACACTGTTTGCACAAATTTTTGTGCATTGTGGAAAAAAAATCATTGTGCAGAAGTTAGCGTAGTCTATTCGTATGGTAGCAAAAAAACGTTGTCATAAAACTGACAAAGAAAACAAAACATAATTTTACCTCTATATGACAACCAATGTTATCAACCTGAAAACAGGCAAACAAAGAATAGACAAGAGGTGTCAGGAACAGTGATAGGGGTGGGGTAGGGTGGGGTGTGGTAGGGACAGTATGAGACACACGGTGAGGAGACACAGGGGGAGGGGGAGGTTTCAAGTCATTTGTCGGGGTGGGGCGAGCAGAAATGAATGGAGGCATGGGTGGAGGAAAAGAGTAGAAAAAACAAACATGTTAAAATTACTTGAAAGGATTTGGACTCTATATGCGGATATATATACCCGGTATTTTGTTCACCAAATTTTCTACAACATTCATATCTTATCATATAACAGCATACTACATATCATTAATTTTATTCACAAAATCAGGCATTGTCATGGCAAAGTAGATCCAGTTTATGCAAAACTATGACTAAAAATAGAATGGTGTAAAAATTTTAAGATATTTATTATCTACTATTATAGGGTTCCCAGCATTTCATTAGTCTGATTTTTTTTTCTGATGAAGTTACAAAATTAGTCTTCCACATGTTCATCCCAAGAAACCTTGGTGTGCCTAATTTCACGAGAATTTCCTAAAATCTGAGGAAGTAGTTCAATCCCCCAAGAATGCAATGAATGCAATGAACCACCCACCCAACCATACACTGAATCTGATATAACCCCTTCAAACTTTGTTTGGCAGGGTATAAAGCTGCGTTCGCAAATGCAGTTATTACCGGTCACATCTTTGTCAGGCATAAGTCCGACGTACTTAAAATTTTTCCGTTGATCCACCAACGCGTCCACACTAATCGGTATTAGCACTTATACCCAACATGTTTATGCCCAATAAAGCTTACGTTATTACCGGTAATAGCAGACCGGAAATGGCGTGTGTCAAGTTGTTATAGGGTCGTAACTTCTGACGCAAATTGTGCGAAATGTGAATTGGTAAATAATGAAAAGTTAAAGCCAAAATGACATCGCCAGTTTGGATTACCTTTATTTTTTTTACTTTTACGACAACATTTCTCAACCAATAGTTTCAGTCATGCAGACGATGATATTGTTCCTCTGCTGCTTTTACACCAGCTTAATAATGCAGCACTGCTGGAAGAAGAAGAGGCACGGAGAAGCCGACTCTGGTCGTATATAAGAAATACACAGAATGCAGAGCTGGTTTTCCGTGCATTGCTACACATAGCTTCCTCCATATCTGCAGCAAAGCCTCCACCTGTCCATCCAGTTAGTGGATCTTTTATTGCATTGACTAGAATCCATCATTTTGAAATTGATTTTGATGTATTACGAAGCAGCGGTGTGAAATTTGTGCAAGGAATTTAATTTGACCCGGAAGTTGTCTTCGTAAAGAGTCATTGCCCTTTTCAGGTGGCAGTTATGTCCGACAACAGTCCACACGTATTTTGTTATTACCGGTAACAACTTATTACTGGACTTATGTCTGGTTGTCTTCGGATATAAATTGTCGGGTATAAGTTGTGCTTTATCCGATAGAATTATGTCCGACGATCATTCTCAATGCAACTTTATATCCGACGCTATTACCGACACAAGTTATGACGGGTCACAAGCAACTTATGTCCGATCGTGTGGACACGACTTTTATATAACTGAGTACTTTTGTTCCTGGGCCAATAAAATTCCCTGATCTATCCCCATTAAATGAACTGATTTTTCTCAAATTCTCTTACTTTTCCCCAACTAGATAAAAGGCAACTTATTTTTCAAGTGTTTCTCTGATTTCCATGATAGCTGGGAACCCTAAATGAATAATGTCTAAACATAGAAAGGTGCTACATTTTTACAGCTGACTTGTATCCCCTACCCTCCCTACAGTAGCTGACAGATATCAACAAGCAGTTAATATTTCACAAATTACAGGAAGTGGGTGTGTCTACCTGACAGCACAGACTGACATCAGGTGCAGAGATAATTTCATTTGACACCTCTACGGAAGTATCAAAAGGACGAAATTATTTTTGGCTTACATAACTCTAGGAAGTCCAGACATCTCAATTCAGGGGACAAATTTAAAAAACAATTTCGGGGGCTACTTTTCCTGTTTCAGTGCTTTCCAAACATTATTTTGTCGTGTACCCTAGGGCAATTTACAGGGGCTCTTTTTCCATTTGGTGAAATCGCCCCATGCCTTGGTGTATTTTTTTGCCTGTCTCAGTTAGAATTTTCTGCATTAGTATTCTGAAGCATGTGTAAAAATGACACACAATTTTTGCTGATTCATTTTCAAAAACTTACATTATTTGTACATTCTTTTAACTATTTTTCTATATCATATGTTTTAGTTTATACAACATTAATTTAGTTTTAGTTTAATACAACATTAATTCTTAATTCATTATGCTTTTGTTACAATTCTTTCTTCTTATTCTGATGCATGTATAAATATGACACATAATTTTTCCTCTGTTTTATTTTCAAAAACTTAGTTTCATGCATTCTTTTTAACTATTTTTCTATAACATATGTTAGTTTTAGTTTAATACAACATTCATTCTCAATTTATTAGGCTTTTGTTGCAATTCTTTGGAAATAATGCAAACAAACGAAAGAGCAATTCCCATAATCCAGAGCTTTTTGTTTGTAAGATGCCATCAATAATGTTTCTCGGGAACTCAAAAGTTGTAGAAAACAATCATATTTGACACCTTAATTTTTATGATTAATTATTTGCAGAAAATGTAAGTGATAGATATTTAAAATTGCAATAAACTAATCTTAATAATTAAGTATGCTTAAATCTGGTTTAATGCATATAATATCACTTCTAAAGGAATCATTATAGTTCTTCTAAGATTAAGTACAGTTCATACCTAGTGCAAATTTATGATATCACTTGAAATGTTAGTTATGTAATGATTTTGTACAGTTTGTACCTAATGCATATTCATGACATCACCATATTTGCTAATCAGCATTTCCACACACTACTGTGTGTAAGGATCAGACTGCATATTATGGCTTAGCATCATACCCCAGCAATTATCTTACTTGAATATTCCACCATCACCACCCATCCATCCCCCACCCCCAAATCACCTCTAGGTATTTGTTTATCATAGATTGATTTCACTTTCTACATCTTCAACCTAGATAAATATCCTACACTTGGTTATTACGAGATAAAGTTCTACCATTGTCATGGTAACAGACTGATATTTCAATAAACCAGCAGAATAAATTTACTTTCGTACATGATCTGGCATTGTAAAACACATACTGTGGTTGCTACTCTAATATAATGGGCACATCTAGCTAGCATCCTACCTTACCACAAAAAAATGATATGGTGTTAATCTAACAGAAAGATGGTGGGGGTTAATATGTCACACATTAAAGGGAAAGGAAGGAAGATGAGAATTGACTACTGATGAAAGAATCTAAATGTGCAGCGACTGACCTATGGGTTAGTATGCAGGTGAAGTGTAGAATCTATGTCTAAAACATTAACTCTCTCACTATATTCCAAATCTATATATATATATATATTCCATATATATACATATTCCAAATATATATACTCCAAATATATATAATCCAAATATATACATATTCAAAATATATATATTCCAAATATATATATATTCAAAATATGTATATATTCCAAACATATGTATATACCAAACATATATATATTCCAAAATATATATATTCCATATATTCCAAATATATATATTATATATGTTCTAATTAACACCTCACATGGAGATGAAAAATCTTGTTACACAGTGGTGATTTGGAATGTTTATCTATTGGGGTTATGTACCATGTATTTGTTTATTGTTTACTATTTATGTTTACATACCTCCATCCAGTTGAGGACGGGACCACAGTTGATCATGTCACCAGCGATCTGAGAGAACCGACTGATGTAATGGGCCAGCATGGACTTCACGGCCTAAAGAAGAAAAGAATAAAAACAAAATGATCAACAATAATTAAAGGTTAGTGACATGATTGGGAACACTTGAAAATGCCTCAAGAACCAAATGAGTTGAAATATATACCAACTATACACTAGCAGGAGTGGATCACCCACATGGGAGGATTTGTCTGTAATTTGCTAACTTAAGGAGAATCAAGCATAAACATAGGAGATATCTTAATTTTTACCGGGTCGATAAAAATAGCCCCATAGGATGCACACAAACAGGTTTCTGTCGCTACGATGCGATATTGACAATTGTTATATGTTCGAAATAGTCAACGCGTTTGACTACAGTTTCAGAAGAGAATCTTGCCCTAGCTTTACTTGATCTAGAAAGTAATTTCAGACTCCAAATTGAGGATACCCAATCATGTCATTTACTTTAATATAAATAAGTAAACAAAAATGCATATTCATCGAACATTCAAAGTCCAAGTATTTTGTCCCATTTTTGTTCCATTCATGCATTTTTATATGAGTACCAGGTAAAAATACATGGGGGCTCACAGCATATTCACCCCTGACATGGCAAAAGAGCCTCCATTAATTGTACAAGAGCCCCTGTAAATTGTCTTCGGATCCAATAGAAGAGTAGGAGGACTGCACTGAAACAGAAAAAGTAGCCCCTGGAAAGAATATTCTAAAATTTAATCTGGGACTCAGCACCTTCACAGAACAATGATTTGTTTACCGTGTCAGTTTCAGACTTGCGAGCAATATGTGTACGGTAAAGCATAGGTTTTCTTCAACTTTGTTATTCTGCAAGTATTGAATATCAAATTTAAAAGGGGTGGTAACATGGGAGAAGCATCTGACAGTACACTAATGGTAACTTCAACAACTAACACTTGCTGTAATCACTTCCTGTAATTATCATCAAATTTGTTACATATTAGGAGGCTGATGGAGATGCAGGTGTCCTCTATGCTTTACCATACACATAACACATATAAATATTCAATATCAACTTTAAAGGGGTGGTAACATGGGAGAAGCATCTGACAGGACACAACTGATGACTTCAACAACTAACACTTGCTGTAATCACTTCCTGTAATTATCATCAAACTTGTTACATATTAGGAGTCTGATGGAGATGCAAGTGTCAATTACCACATCAAAGTGTATCATCAATTATGTAACCTTGATGAAAGGGTGGGGCAAGGATGTGGAATAACTCATCACACATCCAATGATCGATACTTGACCTTTGACCTCCACAATGGGCAGGTCCAAAAGTAATTAGCATTCTTAAGGTGACGGGGAGTGGGGTGTGTTACATAATGTCTATGTAAGGCTTGTAAGCCCTTCCTAGTTTAAAGGTGTGATTGTTCATGAGTCTAACTTCCCCATGTTAACAGAATTAACTGTCTTGTTACATTGGGAACTAATCCTCCACAAAATTGTCCCATAATTTGTCAGAGTCACAAGAGGAAGGAGAAGGGGAGGAGGAGTGGGAGGAGAGGAAGATGGAGGGGAGAGGGAGGGGAGAGGGATGGGAAGGTGGAGGAGGAGTAGAGAATGATGGGGAGGAGGAGAGGGAAATGGAGGGGAAATGGAGGGAAGGAGAGGAGGAGGGGAGGAGAGAGGGAGGGAAGGTGGAGGAGGAGGGGGAGGAGAAGGGGAGGGGAGAGGAGGGGAAGGTGGAGGAGGAGGAGGGGGAAGAAAGAATGATGAGGGGGAGGAGGCGAGGGAAATGGAGGGGAAGGAGAGGAGGAGGGGAGGAGAGAGGGAGGGAAGGTGGAGGAGGAGGGGGAGGAGTCGAGGGAAATGGAGGGGGAGGGAGAGGGGGAGGGAAGAGGGAGGGGAAGGGAAGAGAGGGAGGGGAGGGATGGGGAGTGAGGGAAGGACACATACCTCTCTGCTTCCAGTGAGCGCCTCTCCTTTCGGTAACTCCACCAGCTGACTAAACCTGCGGTCGTAGATGCATTTGTGGAGCTGCTTGTCGAGGACCCGGAAGTCCTCGTAGCACCGCTTGACGAGCCAGACCTTGCCCTGACTGGAGAGTTTGACGGTGAAGGGGCACTCCAGGAGATCCAACGAGCCGTTCTGATGGGCCAAAACATTCCTGTCCTCCGGATCATCGTGCATAGATATCTGATGAAAGTGGAATAGAGCATGGAATGAGTCTTTATGACTAGATAAGAGAATGGACGTGAATTTTGTATACGCTGAATATTTCACGTATTTCGTAACTCAACAATCACAAACAATTCCACTTCTTGATAACCTGCATAAAGTGAATGAAAACTCAATATAAAAACGAAAAGAAACTTTCACTAATTTCTTATACTAAAGCAGGGTTCATACACCAACACATTTTCAGAATTCCCTGACTTTTCAATGACATTCCAGAGCAGAAAACTGTTAATTCCATGACCATTTTTACATATTTAAAGCTGGTAAAAATACATTATCCCAATACCAGTGAGCTCCCAATCAAGGGTCATTATCAAAATGTCATGAATTAATGATTTTCCCTGACTTTCCAGAAGCAATTGATGAATTCTCTGACTTTCCCTGACTTTTTGCTTCTGGAAAAAAGTATTTTCAAGTTCCCTGACTCTCCAGAAATTCTCTGATCCATATGAACTCTCGGAAGCAAAATTATGAAATATTATGTATGCAATCATATGCCACACAGTAAATAGTGACTAGATGAAAGAATGGATGTGAAGAATATATGAAACTAACAGTTGCCTATGGCAACTAAATTGGTCCTGAATTTATCCGCAATTGTTGTTTTATATAAGAGTTCTTGTACGTCACAATTAGCTGTGGTTCGTCTTTATCTTCATCATCATCATCATTAATAGCTACATCATCACCATCATCGTCAATACCTTCATCATCATTATCATCGTCATCATCATTATCACCATCATCAACAAAACATCATCCTCTTCTTCATATTATCACAGTTGTTGTTTCTGTTGTTGCTATACAACTTTTGTAAGGTATTTCACACGTTCTAGATTAGTACCTATAAATTTAGAAAACAAAACTCTTTTTTTACATGTAGTTCATTAGTTTAGACAATACAAAATCTATTAAGGAGGTAGGGTGAACATTTATCCATCTATCCATGGAACTACATGTAGACAGACCAACATATTACATAATCTGTGAAAACACTCATCTAATAGACTTGATATCTCAATTACTCTCATTATACTAACAACTGTTGCCATTGCACACTGATAGCATTATAAATGGGACCTAAAGAAAGCAATTTCATGTTTCCGATGCAAGTAAAATCTTGACAAGAGTCAATAACATTTTAAAATGTTGCTGTTAATGGCAAGATAAGCCAGGAAGGGTTACTGTGAATGAAAAGTAGAGAGATTTCATAAAATGCTTTCAAGATTACCAGCTTTATAATGGCTAGGGGCCATTATAATACTAAACATACATGTAGACTTTACGTAGTTTTCAATTTAGCAGCACAAATATCTTTGTTGGAAGAGGTCCTATATTGATGACAACCAAATATTTCTGTATAATAACACAAATATGAATATTCCCCCCCCCCCCTTTCCCTGTAACAAACATAAAATCATTGGTTGTCTGGCAGAAGGACCAGTAGAAGGACCTTAAAGCTAAATTGTCTCTTGAAAACCTTTTCACGTGAAATAAAAAAAGGGTGATATTTTCAGATCCTTCTATCAGTCTGTTAAGTACGAATATCAAATACGACAATATTTCTCAAATTAGAGAAATTCACTATTAAGGTCCTTCTGCCGGGAACATAAGCTAGAGCCATTCTTTCAGACAACCAACAAAATTTAAGTTTCATGCAGGACTGGGTTAACCATAGTAGATCTAATGACACTTACCTGTATCGTACCCAGGTCCACATGGTCATAATGGAAATGGGCACAGTCATTGAGTTTGGGGAACAGAGTGGAGCCATCATGATATCTGGAAGAGACAAAAAGAATGTGAGATATAAAAAGAACAATTGTCAATATCAATATGAATCTGACTTTTCAGCCCCAAAGCTTTAAAGGGCAGTGATATGATTGGGAGAAATACTA
>JZLH01S0256748.1:61262-80588 GCA_001188425.1 Eucidaris tribuloides | reverse complement strand
TATCAGGCCATCAGTCCACTGTTAAACGGAAAAGTCAATGGAGTGCTCTCGTGAGTGGCTGCGGGCAGTGCGGCGTGCGTGGTTATACGCTATGCGATGCGGGAGTGGTAGCTTGACTCTGACTGTGTACGACTTTGTACAAGGCCAAAAATTGCATTTTTGAATAGATAGATCAAATATTTTCAGCTTTAATGAGTAAATCCACACGATTTCTTCAGCAGTGTTCAGCTCAGATATAAAAGTTTGGTTCAAATTCAAAACAGTTTCAGAATTGTAAATAAAAAAGTTCTAAGAATCTAATTCTAATGTTAATTTAAATTAGACTAGGTGCCGGATTTTTGTAACCCTGGCCCTGTCCCATGCCTTCACACTATCTGCCAAGAGTTGAGTTACTCGTAAAGGCTGTCATTGTTGGGGGGGGGGGGTGGGGTTGGTGCACAGTGCAGTGGCTGTTAATAATACGCTGAATATTTAGCGGTGATTTTATTTTTGCGAATTTCACGACTTAATGCATGCGAAAATTTTCACTAGTTATATATGTAGAAAGCGAAAATTGCAAAAATAAGCACTTGCGAATTCCCTGTCTTGAAGAAGCAAAAATATATGGATGCAAAATATGTTACGTATACAGTATCAGACAAAGGCAAAACATTATTAGATTAGAATGTATGCAGTGCTCTGCAGAATCTTCAGAAATGTTGACCAGACATTGCTGTACTAGTATCAGCATCTCACGTCCAGGTAAAATCTATCACTCACAGGTCCCTGCCCACAGTCTGCGAACCCCCCCAGAAAAAGAGAGAAAAAAAAGTGCACCAAGCGGGGACAGCATGGATGTAGGCGGTGATAAGCGATACAGTGATCAATTCAAGTGATGAGGGTAGATTCTAGGTCTACATGGGAGAACAAATCTGCTTGGATACTGGAAAAATTGGGACTGAGTCTGAGCTTTGCCTGCAAAAGGATATTGTTTATTGCTTTGAAGGAAAGTAAACTTTTGGCTACATTTAGAACACGCGTTGCAAGGACAAAGTTATAGAAGATTAAACCAGCATGAGGATGGTTAGAACTTAATAAAACATTAAAGACAGGACAGGTCTGTGTGCTGCTGAAGCTGCCAGACGTGGCGCCAACTGCATCAAATGGGAAGCTTCATTGTCGGGAACATGCTAATGTGACTTGAGGAGGTGTAGCATTTTTTGGGGTGTGGCTTGAGCTAGATGTAACACCATGGTAATCAGATTTCTTGTAAAAAATAACCATCTATGAGAAAGTTATTTGGTGACAGAACTCTTTGCACAATGTTCACAGGACTCCAATGAAACTTGCTACATTTGGTCACAATAAGGAGTGGACTATGATTGCTTGAGGGGGGGGGTGGGGGAATATTATCACCTCATTGATATGTCTTCCCTTTTGTACTCGCCATAGTCCATACTGTGAAGTACTAATATACTTTTCTTTCATTTCTTTGCAGTTGTCTCACAAGTGCTCTTGGGGTAAGTTGTACTCATCCTAGAAGATGTTTCCTGATGTGTTTTTCTTCAAGGCTGTAATTCTGCCTCTGTATAGAAGAAGACGTCAGTTAGGCTAATCTTGTTTCAAATTAGGGCCTATAGTACTTCACAAAATTTATTCTAGCTTCAGAAATCTTTACAATATAAAAATGAAAATTGTTAGAAATGGTGTGCTTTTATCTGCTACTTTTTGTACACAACAATTTTTTCATCATCTATGTGTAAAAATTTAGAGCTGTTCAAGTTGAGATTGCACTCCAAAAATTCAGCAAAGTAGCATTGTTAAAAAAGGCATGACACATTGAGAGATACTGTAGGTAGGTATTTTGAAATATCTGATAAATGTGCAAATGTATGATAGAAGTGAATAACACAATGGAAATATTAATTGTTACTAAAACTCTGTGTTTCTATTGTCATTGCAGTTTCCTCATGGTACATTGAGAAAATGCATTCCAGAAAATCTTATGATCCGATGCGAGGGCGTGAGTTATCGAGTAAGTAGGCTATAATCACAGATTATAGGAAATAATGGATTTGATTTGTCATATGCAGATTATGTTCCAGCTACAATTGCTCCATCACTAAATGCTATATTTAAAATATTAAACCTGGCTCCAACCCTAACCCTAACCCTAAACCTAATCCTCAACCTATCCTGAACCCCAGACCCAATGACAACCCTAATTTGAACTCCTTGTCAAAAGTTCTGAGATATTTCAAGAGCATATGTTGTGTGTCACATGAATTTCAAAGCAAAATTGACCTAAATAAATGTAAATAAATAAATAAATAAATAAATAAATAAATAAATAAATAAATAAATAAATAAACAAGTAGATAAATAAATATTAAGTAAATAAATGCATGAATAAATAAATAAATATTAAGTAAATGAATGCATGAATAAATAAATAAACATTAAACAAATAAAAAAATAGATAAATGCATAAATAAATTAATTGATAAATAAATTTATAAAAAAATGAATAGATAAACACGTAAATAAATAAGTAAAAGACATTCTGATGTGTCAATTTCACTTTATTTGTAATTATAACGCATCTTTGTAGAGTAGGTGATGATACGTGTTTGATGTAATACCAGCTTAACACTAATATACAACGTACATGTAGTTGTACTACAATGTTACTGTCTAAATGCATAATGATGACACTACTATTACTACTACTACCTATGTAGTGAAGAAAAGAAGAATGGTAATTTGTATTTTAATATCATGAATAAACACATGAATAAATAACTAAGTAATTAGATTAATAACAACTTTAACCCTCTTTTTTTTCTGTGGAAACTCTAGGAGATGCTGAAGTTGATTGACATGAAGTATTTCAATGAAGCCCTTCACCTATCTGTCAACATGCACACAGCAGACTACAACATCAATGCCATCAGGAAGAGCATGAATCTACTCAATCACAGGTTTCTCAGGTAAATATTGTATATCATAGTCCATTCTTATTTAGCATATATTGCTGATTAAATCAGTCTGTGATAAAACTGCCCTGTTCACTGGGATATACATGTATGTGATCAAGTTTCTTACCCAAGGACATGAGCGCTGCAACAGAATTCAAGCCAGGGGTCTCGTAAAAGCCAAGCCATGGTGCTTACTGAGGGACACCCAAGGAGTATCATGGGCTGCATATTTCCCTTTTCTCTCACTTACCCCTCCCCTTTTCCCCAATCCTAACCACCAAAATACTTTCACAGTACTATTGTTTGTCAAGAACTGCATTTCTGTTTTAGTCAAGACCTAAATGTACATTCATCATAGAAAAGTTAAAAGAGATATAAAGAGTGTACAAAAAAAAAATAGATAAATAATGTAATAAGGAAAGGAAAGTAGATGGATATTGTCAGTCAGTCACTGAACAAAAAACAACAAAATGAATTAAAACTGGTATTTAAGTAGATTTAAGTAAATTGAATGATTTGAATAACATTGAGTAAATAGATAAATAAGCAAATAAATAACTGCATGAATAACTCACTAACTGAATGAATAGAGTTATTAGAAAATAAAGTAAAAATAAATGGTAATCAGTAATCAGATTTGGTGCATTTTGCATTTCACTACATCCAGTTATGTGAGCAATTACTAGTAGTCAGTTTACATTTACTCTATTTTGGATGATTCTTGTACAGTTTTGATGAGCTGAGTGATGTTCGAGTTGCATTCCAAGTCTATGAGGCTGGGGACATGAAAGGAATGGTGATAGACAAACACACTTTAATGAGAACACTGAAGGTAAGATAATTAACAATGGGACCAAATTTTGTGGTCTTGATTTTGAGACATGTGGCTATAGAAAGGAATGCTTAAAGGGGATGTCTCCAAGACATTTTTCATTTCAGTTTGTTGGTCCAATAGGGAATGAGGTGCTTACTTGTAATTCATAGATCTATGTGAACATTTCCAACTAATTCATTACAGACTGTATAGAGTATAAAAATATACCGGAAATAATGTAATAAGGTTGCAATCAAACACATACACTGTATTATGAATACATGCATTTTAACAAAAGAAAAAAAAATGATAATTTCATTGAATCAAGACATTTGTACATCAAAACTATAAAACTATGTGTGTGAGACAGATTAGTGCTCAATAGCCAATATATGAATGTTATAAGAGCATTGGGAATTTCTAGTAATTTATGTATTAGTAGTATCATTTATTCAAGCTATTACCTGCACATTATGATCAGGCAAATAGCTATGCTGGTCAGTGCAGGTTAGGTGTAAACCACTAAAACTAGATTTAATCAGCAGTAAGCTTAAAGGTAAATGACATGATTGGGGGTAGTCCTCAACTTGGGCTAAAACTACTCTAGAATCAAGTAAACTATGCAAGGATTCTCCTGTGAAAATCTTGTAGTCAAACGTTGACTCATTCTAAAATAAACAATGTCAAATATCACTCGTAGCACCGAAACCTACTGTGTGGCTCTCTATGGGGGCTTATTTTTATCATCCCCGGGAAAAAATAAGATACTCCTATGTTTATGCTTGATTCTCCTCAAGTAAACAAATTAGAGACAAGTCCTTCCAGCTGGGAGATCCACTCCAGCTGGTGTATAGTTGGTATATATTTCAACTCATTTGGTTCTTGAGGCATTTTCAAGTGTTCCCAATCATGTCACTAACCTTTAAAACTTACAGCTAATGACCAGTACACAAAATCTTTAATTGCAATACTAATCATTGAAACTGGCACTTTTTTTCAGAAAAAAAAAACGCTTTCTCCATAATGAGTAGTTTATTAAGCGCAAAAATATCTCAAACTCATTTGATATGCAATCAACCTGTCAGCCAAGGAATGCCATCATAGTAATGATTAAAGCTGACATAAATGGGGAATATCAGGGATTGCCTGATATGATTCACTGCACTCGCAATTTATTTTTTTAGCATATAGCTGGCACTGGAGTTGGGTTACTTATAACTCTGAGAGTGTGATAGTTCAAAACTGTATGTCTGTGTTTATTTATCCTACAGCTGTGTAATCGTACTGTCGCCCCCATGAAACTGATGCACAGAGTCAAACACATGGAGGAGAGATTGGATGAACCAGGAAGGATTCAGTTCTATGAGTTCCTGGATCTCATTGTTCTGTAAGTACAAGGACTAGACCAGGTTGTGGACTAGTGTGAGATGAATTGGCTTTGACTGCCTGAGTAACAGCTGTTGTAGGGATACTGCCGTGGGAGTGGATGTAGTATATATTTGTGCGACTGTGATATATATGGGCGTGAAGATCATGAGTAACATCCTGTGAGACAACATTTTCTGTAGTATGAGATTATATATTTATAATCATCCACCCTTTTCCTCTGCTTTGACCAGTGCAAATCCTTTCTCCTTAAATTCATTGATAGGCTTGCCATGATTTTGTTTTCCTCCTAAATATTAATATTTCAGAGAAATACACCAAATAACATTCCGATATTGTGACCCCATTTTGTGTGCGATGTCAGTAAAGTGATTTGGTCTAGTATGCACATGAATACAAAATTTGTGTTAAAGTAGCTCTGGAAGATTTATGCAGAACTTTAATTTGTGTGCTGAAGCAATATGTTATTACATTTTTAAATACCTTATTTCTTGCTAGTGTTGAAAGTAAGTTTACAAAATGTTTATTTCCTTTTTCTTTTGGAATATGTAGATGTACTCACAGCAAGGATGTTGAAATACCTGACTCAAAGTGTGGCCCCCTGGACAAAACATGGAGGAAGCTGTTTGAGGTAAGAAAAAAGAAATTGAGATCACCATCTTGGTTGCAAGACCAGGAATGAAGTCAGACTTGTGCATGCAATACTGATACTGTGACTCTACTCTTTAACATCTAAGACTAGGACCTACCCATTCAAGACTAGGATCAAGACTCAACCTGTAACTTCTGAGACCAGGACCTGTTCATTCAAGACTGAGGTCCAGACACACACGTTTAATATTTGAGACCACAAACTACCAGTTAAAGATTTTGCCAGGGATTTGCAAGTCCATTACTTCCCTTCATTAAGTTCATTATCAATACCAAACGGTAGTTTAGTACTTACAATGTGTGTTTGAAAGTTTGAGATCCATACGTCATGAATTTGTTTTATAAGAAAAACTAATAACGACATGTTACCAGAATGTCATTCTTTCCGTGAGTTTAATTTTGCTCAAATAGCGAAATCACGATTATGTGTACCGTCGCAAGACCAGCGGAGCGCACTGATTGGTTAAACGGCTAACATCCGTGGGACCTTCGGCTAACGGCTGATCAGACAATTTTGGAACGGCACGTGCACGTTTGACGTCACAGATTTTTTGAAAAGGCTTCTGAGTCATTTGAAAAAGGATGAAGTTTAACCGTTCAGATTTTCACCAAAGCTCAATATTTTACCCTAAGTCTCTATCAGAGGTGTTTATTTATATCAATCTTCACATTGGATATGATTTCAGCTGATTTCATTCGTTTAGATGTTTTTTGACGTGCAAATGAATAACCCAATCTTTAAAGGAAGATTATCTGTTTTATGCATAACAATTAACATCGTGTAAATACACTGGCAAATGGACCTGTAGCAAGGTATAGGAGCAAGAAATACAGTTTGATTGGAACGATAGTGACCGTTCGACTTTAATTGGAATTATTGTCTCGTAGAGACAAAAGCTGGCAGTTGGTTTTGGGGGCATTTTTCAAATTCTAGGTGATTACTGACTGGCAGTTTTTCACGGACATGTCATTCATAATTAGCCTAAGGTCACGAGTGACCTTTTGGTGTACTGGGGGAGGGGTGCAAATGAGATTCCCTGCCTTTAAAATTGAGATCAAGACTCAGATATAAGCATTTAAGACAAATTTCTACTCATTTAAAACTGAGATCAAGAATTAAGACCTGTAATCAAAGACCAGGACTTATCCATTCAAGCTTCAGCATCCTCCAATATGTCAGTAATTCTTACATTATTATCTGCACCACATATGTTGGAGATGATGATCAATTCCAAATATGTTTTTTCTATTCTTCAGCTGGATGACTTTGAGAAAGTCTTTTCTCCTTATGATGAGAGACTGGAGGAACATCTCAATAGAGCGTTTGTCGGATCGGAGCGGAACTACGGCCGTGAGATTCTTGGAAGCAAGCGGATCCCACGGGAATCTTCCGTCGACCCCAGTACCAGGAAGGCACAGGTGAGTATTATACATCAGTACTGTTTTTGTTTACAAGAATTTTTTGTTCGTATTCATGGTTAATACAATGTTACACAAGTAGTATAATAGTCTTTTCATCACAAATTATTCTAACATCAGTGTATACACCTCACGTACGTGTTCGTATTCAGGGTTAAAGGCAAGGTTCACCCTGACATCAAGTTGGTTTTAATAAAAGCAGAACAATGAGAGAAACATGTTAATGAAAGTTTGGTGAAAATCCACCTAAGAATAACAGAGTTACGAAGTTTCAAAGTTTTAAATTTGTGACGTCACATGCGAGCAGCTCCCCATATGTAATGTGATATACATTCCATAAAAGTTCTGTTTTCTCAGAAATTTGAAAATGATTTTACCTGTGCATTCAATATATTATCAGATACATTATTCCACACATGTAACTATGAAAAAATCCCATTCAATTATCATGAACTATTAAAAAATTGCAATTTATGAAATTTATTTTACATGACATATTGGGAGCTGCTCGCATGTGACGTCACAAATCTAAAACTTTGAAACTTCATAACTCTGTTATTCTTTGGTGGATTTTCGCCAAACTTCCATTAATATGTTTTGCTCATTGTTCTGCTTTGATTAAAACCAACTTGATGTCAGGGTGAACCTTGCCTTTAATACAATGTTACACGAGTAGTATAATAGTCTTTTCATCACAAATTATTCAAACATCAGTACACACCTCGTGTAGAAGGGCGTCAACAGCAAAAACCGCTCCAAGCAAAAAAGCATTGGCTTTCTTTGTAAACATGAAGTCATTGCAACGGTTTGCAAATAAAAGACAAATTACCAACAGCATCCTCTGTCTAGGACACACACTAGTGACCTTCTGCCAGTTACATGACAATATTACAAACTATAAACTAAGGGTACTATTTGAGAGGAGTATTTACCTGAGAGTATACCCACTCTACGTGTAGTTCAATAAAGGTTAGTAACATGATTGGGAACACTTGAAAATGCCTCAAGAACCAAATGAGTTCAAATATATACCAACTTTACACCAGCTGGAGTGGATCTCCCATCTGGAAGGATTTGTCTCAAACATACTAGGTTTTTAATTCTATCGGGGCACAATAAAAATAGGACCCATAGGGAGCCACACAGCAGGTTTGCCTGCCACAAGGGATATTGACATTATTTATTTTAGAATGATTCAACGTTTGACTACAAGATATTCACAGGAGAATCCTTGCATAGTTTTAAAGAATACAAATTCACAGCGCTTCCTCACTAAATTTTAGATAGATAGTCTACCAGTTGCAAGATCTCTGGGTGAAAGTTTGGTGGAAGCAAATCTTTAACCAAAAAAACTTTTTTTTTCATTGGGGACAAGATTTATTCTTTGAGGTGAAACTTAGAAAATCAAAATGCCACAAGGAAAGAATCAGTACCTAATGAATATTGATATAATCACAATTTAATCGCAAAGAAATATGCTACCCCAGAAGAAGGGGCATACTATCACACATGAAGTTGAGTTGTTTTACCAGGATACTTGAAATACAAAATGTAACAGTCCAATTCAGTGCAGGAATATTGTTTGTGGCCAATTATAGAGCCAGGTACCATTGTTGGCCGTCTTTTGTTAATAACATGCTCTACCAATCACATGTAAACATTGACTAAATTGAAGATTTCTTATTAGCCAACATTCAATAGGATCAAGTTTTAACAAAATATGAAATCTTGTGATAAGATCAGTTTCAAGTCATGTTGTTAAATGCAATATAACTAACTCTTAACATGCCAGAGGATTTTAATCTATGGCCTTAAGTTTATGTGTATTATTTGGTGCAGATCTGCAACTTCAGCATGTTACGAGTTAAAGAGAATGGTGGAAGATTGATCAAAATTAGATGAAATACATACAAATTAGGAAATTTTAATTGATTACAAGATTTCAGCATTGAAAAATAATTCCTGTTTTGTAAATTGGAACTCATCAGGAATTGTCCTGTAATGTGAAAACTATCTAGTTGATCCCCCATTTCTTACTTTCACATCCTGTAGGTGAGATTTCACACTCGTCGCTACAAAGAACTGAAGAACTCCCTCAATCAGTCAACGGCCCATGTCCAACAGACCAAGGCAGGCCATGTTCGTGCTCGTCCGACTTCGGCTGACGCACAGCTGGGGGCCCCAGGGACATCGCCCATATTTGAAAAGCGTCCTCACACTGTTGCAGAGGTAAGTATTTTCATTTCTTCATTGTTGTTAACCCATTGTAGACGCTCTGATTTTGTTATAATATGCATTCTCCCTAGAACCCAGCTGGGGATATCAGATTCAGTTTTAGATTTCAGATATTATCGTCCAATAAAATGTAAAATCATTTTATTTACACGGATATAGTGAACAAGAAGAATAACATACAAATATGATACTTAATATAATAAAACATCTATACACAATTATTCAACTATTAAAGAATTTCGGTATAACAAATTTCTGGTATACCGATATTGCTGAAAAAATATTGTTAAAACTCCGTATACTGGTAGCATGCTGACTCAAGCAAGTGCCCGAGTTGACTCGATGCCATAGGGAATACATGCACAACATCGATGACAATGTGTGGGACTGAAACCATCAGTTAATTGTTGACTGACAGTATGACAGTTGGAACGATGTATAGGTTAAAATATTTTTTACAAGAACATAACCAATATCAACAACAATGAATTCTATGACTCGCCAAAATATGGATTATAATGTCTTTACAAAAGAAATTTCCCTCCACATGTCCGCCTTCTTGACATAGGCCCTCAACAGTAACTATCAGGATAGTCAAAAGCCACAAATCTCTCTGTGGCACACGCGAGTCGGCAAGAATTGAGTTGCGTCTTTTGATGGGACATGCGACATGTCTGTGCATATGAAAGCGGTCCGCAACCAGCAAATTCGGCGTGAATATTCACAGAAATATCTCTTTTAGAGGCAATTTATTGTGGAAGGAAAGAATAAATGTAATATGACTTGCAAATGGATGTTGATATTTTGTCAATATATGGAAGAAAATATCGGAGAAAAACAGAATATCAGAAAAAGTTGATATAGCGATATTTTTTCAATGGCTATACCGGCAATACCGACAAATGAAAATATCATTAAAAATCGATATACCGAAATATCAACTATATCTTGTACTTGGTCAATCAATCAGTCTGTCACCACAGAATTCCTATTTACTAAAATACATACAAACCCACATGCACACACACTCAGTACACACTCACAAATGCACACCAACTGTACACCAGAAACATACAAATGCACAATTACAAAATGGAAAAATGGAAAATAATTACCTCACTTTTCATACATAATTGTGTGTGTTTATGTGAGTAAATATTGATAAATTAAGATTGTGCCAAATCATTGCTAAAATCATACATTTCTCTTAGTGTTGGTGAACATGATTATGTTTTTCATCAGCAATATCACAAGAGTTAATTTCATGTTTTCAACTGTCTAGCAGTTGAGAAATAATTACACACTTTGTAAACTTTCTATGTTTTTTTTATGTGTTCATTGTTCGCTCACAAGATTTAACATTATCTTCAGTGTTTTAGTTCTACAATGTTGTGAGTCATACACATGTACAAAAAAATGTTTATTGTGAATGGTCTTGTTCTCTAGTGTAATGATGTTTATACAATGTATTTAATGCATACTTTTAATATAGGTAAAGGTAAGTTTTCCTTCATATTCTGTAGTTTTTATTTCAAACCGTCTACAAAGTTTCACACATTCCATTTGATACTAATCTTTTGCATCAACTCTATCAAAAGATTTCTTTTATATTATTTTTGCAAAAAAGGAAACTGCATTTTAACCGCTAATTAGGTCTGGCTCTTATTTGGCCTATGTACATGTATACGGGGGTGGGGGTCGTGGGGCGGGAGTCGGTGGCAAGACATTCTGCCCTACTGAAATCTTGGCAGTCAACCGCGGGATCACACCAAACATTGACCAGCACATCACCTACAGTGTAATCTACAAAACTGTTTGGTTAATTACCCAGAATTAATTCCATATTAATTAATTATGCTAATTTGTGTGTAAACTCAGTATTACGCTCTAAATCATTAAATAAAGCTCCAAAAATGCTATTTTATTTGTGTAGATACTCTCTTTAGTAATCATATCAAATGTACTTGAAAAAGATATAAGGGTTAAAAGAAATGTTCTGTTTTATTTTCTTCTTAGAAAAGAAATTGACAAGAGAAGTCATTCATCATTGATAAAACTAATCTGACACCAATTCTATCTTCATACATTAACTGTTTAACTGAAGATCTATGAGATATAAATATGAAAGTGATTGCCTTATTTGGGCAACCATGGATACTATTTCATTGCCTCATGTTTATTGCTTAGTTACCCCATCCAATGTCATAATTATCAGTTTTCTTTGTTTGATGTAGAGGCATGCTGTATGACTACCGTGTAATGATATTAATGTGTGATCAAGTGAAATGACCTTTCACCTTTCAGTGGAGCAGATACAGTGTATCTGCATATATTCAAATTGTGATGCCGGGGGGGGGGGGGGGGTAGGGGGGGTGAGGGGACACTTGGCTTACAATGTGATACCTATGTGTTGATATTGCAATGTTCTGGCCAGAATCCACGCCATGTAAGCGGCGCAGCCAGGCCAAAATCGGTAGTCAAACTAAGATACAATGCTCTGGAGTGGCCATTTAGTGATGTGTTGGTATGAGAAATGGCAAATTTGGGGGTCTCCAGAACAGAAAAAACAAAAAAATTTCTGTGCCTTCTGAAATTGTGATGCTCTGGAACTGAAATTTAGGGCTAAAAATGGGGGTCTCAACCATGGCATATACATGTAGGTATCACACAATTACACTAAGTGCCCTTCCCCCCGGGAATGTGATACAAGTGCCAAATTTTGCATGGATACTTCTCTTGGATTATCATATGAGAAAAAACACAAGCCATTTGAAATTTTCAAAATTGCAGATCATGGTGTCCATTTGACGGCAAAGTGGCAGCCATTCTTGAATTCTGCATGGTCTGCGGACTTTCAAGAAACTTGACTCAAAATGAATCTACGTGCAAATTTCATGCTTGTATCACAATTTGAATGATTTCTCACTTATCGGCTCCACTATTTTTTTCTACATGTTGTATGTCACTCACACAGATCCCCACTACTGCACCCCCTTCTCCCCACACCTTAACACGCCCCATTTCTGCACGATCACAGACTCAGCAGGTAAGTAGGAGCAGGTCACGCACCATCACACACAAATCTTCTTCAAAACTCTCTAACATTGTTGCCATTAGATTTTGAATAAAAACAAAATTGTTGAAAATTTGAAAATCACTTGATTATTTGAAGCTCACCCATTGTAGAGCTGCCAGGTGGTACTGATTTTCAGTAATTTCTACTGTAAGTGGCGAAGATTACTGAAGATGAATGAAAAATACTGATTTTATCAAATTGATTTTGTGTAGTTCGACTGCATTTATGTTAGTATAACTGATTTTACTAAAAATGTGGCAAAATTACTGATTTCTAGCTATTATATTACTGAAAGGCATTGATAAAATTTGGCTGCTCTATCTATCGTTTCTCGGATGAGGATTTGCCATTGTATAAAAGTATGGAAAAATCCAGTCATGAATTTCGTTTTTTGTAGTGCATTGTGAATAATTCAATGAAAACATGTAAAATGTATTTTTTTAAATGAAAATAGCATAATTGGAAGCATCCTCATTTTGGTATAACACCATTCTAGAATCAAGTACAGTATTCAGGGTTTCTGCTGTGACTCAAATGCTTAGTCTTTTTAAAATAGTTACCATCGTTATTTCCTGTGACTGGTAAATTTGCCATACAACTTTGTATGATTTCAGTTACTATCAAGGTCATACTGTAATTTAGTGGAGGTATGTTCATGCTTGTTTTTCCTCGAGTTGAAGACAAATTCTGTCAGCTAAGATACAGTCCTACATTCCAGAAAATGTACGATATATTAAATATTTCAATTCATTTGCTTCTTGAGGCATTTTCATGTGCTCTCATACATGCAACTGCCCTTGAATAACTAGTTTGGCAACTTGTTGAAAGAAATGAAATGATAACAACTACCACTAACAACTTATGTAACTAGAAAAATAATGCATTCTCTAATATCTGCCTAATTTATTAGCAAGTGACAACACTCCTTCAACTTAGTATACTGTAGTGAAGTGTAATCACAGCTTGTGTTTTGCAAGAATACACTGTTTCCACCTATCATTTTGCGATATACGTCTCTATATGTGAATATGTGTATATATCTATAATCTGGTAGTGTTTTGGTTTGGCGTATTGTTTGATATATTTCTGTATTCATCTTAAATATAAACATAATTAAAGTTTTTTCCGCCATTTCCACCCTCTTTTTTTATTGCCATCCAGTCGGAATTAGAATCGGTCAGGAATGTGGATCCAAGAATAAAAATGCTTCAAGCCATACATGATAGAAAGAGTGAGTATCATACAAGTTCAATGGATTTTAACTAACTGCAACCTGTTGCCAAAAACTGAATAATAAGCCAGGAAAATTGAAAAGTCTTCCTTGTTTCATAGTGTCAAAAATATAAAATCTGACTTTAAAGTGAAATATCATTCATGTCTGTGTAGTCACAATGAAGATAACAGGTTTCCTAGCCAACTTGGAAATCAAGGAAAAACGTGCCAAATGACTTTTCTCTTTTTCAGTCAGGAAAAATCAGGGAATTTTGTTTGTCCAGTAGTCCGACTTTTCTTGCCTCGTGTTAAGATAATGGTCCTGGAATTTATAACTTCCATCAACAAGAAGTCAGGAAATTTGAAATGGTGGGAATGCTTATTAAACAGCACACATAAAGTTTGGACATTCACTGGAACTATTCTGAGGATAATGGAAAAGATCAGTCTCAAAGATGAAGATTATTCAAGAATGCTGTCAACAGCAGTGATCAATCCCACATTGTGAGCTGGTGTACAGGACAAAACAGAGGGAATCAAAACTTCACAGGATTTGCCGAATGACTTATTAGGTTGGAGTGAAGTTTGATACGCCTTTGTAACAATCCCAGGCCTTATTTATTTTTGTGGGTGTATTAATTTCGAAACTTGAATCTATATTTCTTGAAGTTATACTCTGTGGAATACCCCTTGGGGACGACGGGCTTGTACAGAAGCCCAGCGTATGATACATTCAGAGGGACTGGCTTCCTTAGAATCTCAGAAAATGTTCTATCCTTTTCACCCAAACTGAGATTATATTGCCTGCAAGTGATTCTGTACCATTAAGTCCACAATTATGACCTGAATAAATAGAGAAAATCACTTCTGGGTGTGAGATGTACTGGGCTTCTGTACAAGCCCATCGTCCCCAAAGGGTTAATATCATAAATGTGACTTTTGTCTCAGAAGATCGATGCATTTTCCATGTGGTCATGAAAATGTGATTTTTTTCAAAGAAAACACACATTTCTAAATCATTTCTTAACCTCAAATTGGGACAAATTACTAGATTTTTACATAAAAAAAATACCTGCAAGATAATTAAAGGTATTGGCTAACATTTACCACAGTTAAAAAAATCTGAGCCGCATGATTCCCCGTGCTACCAGTGTCTTTGATGAAGTCTAAAAATGAAGCCCTGAAAAAATTGTATTTCAAAATGATTATTTAGTGCTTTAAAAAAGTGAAAATCGTAAGTTGACCAGATTCACTTGCCCATTTCCTTCCATAGACCTACTGTGTGTGCACCTAGGTTAATAAAACTCGCCCCAAGTTTTATTGTTTATTCATGTGTAACTTGCCATTGGCAGTGTAACTTTCCAAACTTTTGTATTCTAGGGTGTTTATTTGTCCATTTGAACACTACTATGTAGCTCAGATATCAAAGTTTGACAGTTCTTTAAATTGAAGCTCCACAATGTTAGCCTATCACTTTAAAGACACTATGTAACACTGTGGAAGACCCGTTTAAAAATTGTCAAACTTTGATATCTGACATATCTGACAATGTTTGAATGGACAAATAAACACCCAAGAACACGAAAGTTTGGACAGTTATGCTGTCACTAGTACAATATATGCAGATAAAAATTGGCACATTAATTTTATATCAGGCGATAGGAAATTCTGCAACACAGCAGTCTATGGAGAAAAGCTGGAATGGTCTCTCAATGATTTTCACTTTTTTAAAGCACTTAATGATTGTTTTACACTGCAATTTTTTCAGGGCTTCACTTTTAGACGTATCAAAGACACTAGTAGCTTGGGGAATCATGTAGCTCAGATTTTTTAAACTAGAAACATTGTTATACAGTGCCTTTAAAGGAAAAATAACAATGTGACTCTTCCTGTCCAATTTTCGTAATTCTTTAGCTTACATATACCGAATGTGATTTATTGTTCATTTTGTGGCAAAAGGTTGCAAATATTGAATGAGTATACATTATACTATATACACGTATGACTACGACAGTTTAATTGATGTATAACTCCGCTTCACATGGACATACATTACTCATTAATGAATTCATGCATGACCTGTGCATACATAGCATGGTGAATCAATTTTCATTTTCATGCACTAATTCTTCACGCCATGATTTCTGCAAAAATAGCCAGAAGAATGAGAAGGTGGAGTCTCGATAAAGTTAGAGTCGGCTGCCTAGAAGGTGAGAATGCAACCTATCACCAGAAGTGAATATTTTCAAGTGTATTTCACAGAATTAGTCTTATTGTTTTCATTCCATGGTACATGGGTCTTGGTTCATGGTTCTTGGTTCACAGTTCTTGGTGTACATATGTGGTTCATGGTTCTTGGTGTATGGTTCATGGGTCACATAACCTTCTATGGCACATTTCAAACCTCTGTTATATCACCACTTTTGAAGAGTTTGATTGTAAAACATGCTAAATCGAATTCAGTAACTTCGGAGAAAACTGCATTTCTTTGCCCGAGATTGTACACACGCCGCTGGAAAAGCAAAAGTAAAACCCGAAGTATTTGTACTTCTAGAATTTGGCTTCAAATTTCCTACTATGGCTTTGTACGTAGGTGGTAAATGTGTTGATGTTAATAACTCAATTTGGTGTAAAATAGATTTAGTTTTTTTTGCAATCAAACTCAATTGCCTCCTTAATTATTATTGACACAGTTTCAGATCAGTACCTTATTAAAAGTTGATGTGAATGAATTTAAGCTGAAATAATTTATTTCAGTGTAAGTTAACCACCTTTGGAGCTGGTTTAAGTCCAGTGTAATACATGTATTCCAGCACAGTTGTAATCTGGCCAGTGTTGTAGTCAAGACCAGGCCATCCAAGACCAAGACCAAGACCAAGACCAGACACCCCGAGACCAAGATCAAGACCAAGAAAAAGAGGTCCGAGACCAAGACCAGCAGTCCGAGACCAAGACCAGCACTTTCCGAGACCAAGACCAAGACCAAGACCAGCGTTTCAATTAACACTAATTTGTGCATGTTTTGAGGATAACGTTACTTGTTACTCAGCATTAACTGCCTACTGGTTACACATTGCAGTTAATGAAGAACATTAAAAATTATTTTTTCTTTGTTTCATTTGTCACTTACATGTAAAATGTCTCCCAAAGTTTAATGAAAATCAGCCTATCGACTACGAGTCAAATATGATAGCTACAAATTGCACAAACGACTAGAGAAAACAATTTTAAATTTGAAAAGAAATACTTTTTCCCATGAGTCACATTTGCCTGAGTCTACTTGAAATACAAGATCAGATAAGAAAAATAAAATGTTAAATAATCTTAGAGTTTTCATTCATTTCTGATTTTCTGACATATTCTATATCTTTTCTTCCCTTTTCTCCTTTTCAATCATTTTTTCTAGTTTTATTCCTTGCTATTGTAATTTCGTTCATGAGCAGTCTTATTTTTTTAATTTCATTCTACCCTTTCTTCTTCTTTTTCTTTTATTTACTAATCTTGATTTTTAAATTCTTGTATTCTTATGTGTTTTTTCTTAGCCTTTTCTGCTCTTTTCTTTCTTTCTCCTTTTCTCCTTCATCCTTTCTTGTCTCTCTCTGCTACTTCTATCTCTATCCTCTTTTCTCCCTTTTTCTCTCTCTCTTTTTCATTAAATCCATTTCTTCCTCTTCTTCTTTCTCCTTTTTACATTCATTCTTAATATCTCTATTCTTATTTCTTTTGTTCCTATCTTATTTTTTCTTACTTTGTCTACTCTTTCATTCATATTCTGCTTCTTCCTTGTTTATTCCTTTTCTGTTTCAAGTGCTTTCATTTTTCTTCGTTTCCATTCTAGCCTTTTCCTTCCTTACGTCTTTATTTGTTTTTGGTATCATTCTTTACCTCTTTTATGATTCTTAATTCATTTTTCTTTCATTCTAAACGTCTTTCCCTTGTCTTCATCCTTTCTCTTTTCTTCATTATCCTTCTTTTTCTCTTTTCATGTTTATTATTATCTCTTCTTTCTCTTTTTCATTTGATTTTTCTTTTTTTTTTCCCTTCCCTTTTTTTATTTTCCTTATCTTGTCTTCTTTCTGTTTTTCATTCGTGATGTCTTTTTCCTTCTATCTGTTTAAATTTCCTTGATTCAATTTCCTTTTTCTTTTTTCTTTTGTTTTCAGTCTTCTTGTCTTTTATATGTTCCTATTATGTTTTCTTCTTTCATTTGACTATCTATTCTATCAATCTCTCCGTTTTTCTTTCTTCCCATCTTTCTTGTACTTTTTCTTCCGTTTCAATTTTTGTTTTAAAATGTTCATTCCATACTTCTTTTGTTTTCTACGCATGTCTACCTCATGTTCAATCTTATAAAAGGAACAACCAGAAATAATATATTGCGTCAGAGAACCCACCATTGTCGGTCCTTATTTATGTGTAGAAGATCTGTGTTAAAAACTATGTTTGAACGCACTCTGCATGTTTGAACGCCCTATACAGTGTGTCTAAACAAAAATTAATGTGCAAGTGATAACCGCTCCCTTTGGCAATTAGAAAATATTCTTTTGACATGATGCTTACATCAACGCCAAGAGCATAGTCTTAGCTTTGAAATACTGTTATAATTTGCTAATCTTAATCTTGAGATATGTTAATTTAAATTAGAAAGGGTAAAATCACAATTGTGCCACTTTTACTACAGTCCCTAGGTAAACGTGACCCAATTGTGATTCCACCCTTTTGTTGTTTACAACATATCTCGAAATTACATGTAAAAAAAAGCAAATTTATGTTGACATAAACAGGTATTACAGCAGTACTTTCTGACTGTCAAAGTAGGCGCTTTTCACGTGAACAATTTTTGAGACATGCTGCACTAGTGTTGCACGACTCCATGATTTTTGGGAGTCGACTAGTCGCCGATTAAAAGTTGCGACTCCGACTATTTGCCGACTCTCGGCGTTGAGACCTGTCGGCATGATTAATAGGTAAAAAGAAGCACACTAAAGCCTACACAATGACTGTTCAGTATGGTAAGTTCATGTTGAAAATTATTTTGAACTTATGTTGTTTCATCTGTGATTATGATCATTCAAAAATTGTCTTTTTGTCATAGTCTGACACGGCGTTATTATCGATGTTTGGACTGGTTTGTATGACATACATATGTGATAACATGGAGTCGATTCTTGCATTTCTAAAGTCGGAGTTGCGACTCCACGACAATAGTCACGACTCCGACTTTTGGCGACTTAGTCGTGCAACACTATGCTGCACCATGTCTCAATAAATTGTGCAAGCAAAAGGCACTCTCTTCGGCACTTGGGAAATATTCTTGTAATTTGATGCTTACATTAATCTTAAGGGCAAAGTCTTAGCTTTCAAATGCCGTTTGTTTTGTTCAATTTGCTTGTTTTGATCTCAAGATATTTTGTAAACAACAAAAAAGTGGAATCACAATTGTGTCACTTTTACGGGAAGAGGGCCTGATGCTATAAAAGTGGCACATTTTTTATTTTACCTTTTCGTTGGTAACTGAACATTATCTCAGGATTAAAACAAGCAAACTGAACAAAACAAACGGTATTTAAAAGGTA
>JZLH01S0256748.1:14703-27669 GCA_001188425.1 Eucidaris tribuloides | reverse complement strand
CATCATGCAATTGAATGTATAACTTTATTCAATATGCCACTCTATTCTGTCCTACTTTAGCAAAAGGAAGCAAGTGACAGCAGAAGGTACAGGAATATTAGGATATACTAAAAACCCTTTTAGCAAAAAGGGGTTGTTTGACCCCCCCTCTCCCCCCCCCCAAATACGCGTTAATGCACTACTATGCAGAATTAGGAAATTGCACTGCTGACATCGTGTGTGATACAATGACAAAATCATGTGTATTTTGGTGGTCTTTTCACCAAAGTACGCTGTATTGAAAGAGATACATTATCAAATTTTGATTGAATTGCATGTCATTTTTTGGAGTTTGTTTTTGGTGTGCATATATAAACACTACGCAAAAAGTAAGTTCCCCCTTGTTCAAAATACCATAACTTTTTAATAAAATAAGTTTTAGCAAAGTAACTTGGCACTAACATTTTCACACTCCTTGACTAACCTCTGTGTGAAAATAAGATTAATCTGTCAAGCCATGCATGAGTGAGCATGAATTAAATGCAAAAATGTCACTTTTCAAAAGTCACAGGAGTCATCTCTTATGCCAAAATAATGGTAAATAATGGTGTTTTTTGCTTCACTTATAAAGTGTGCTCACTGAACCCTGACATGGTTACAACCTCTTATGTCCATATAACGTGTAAAGATACACTTTGCTGAAAAATATCGGATTTCAATTTTTTCAATAAACTTAATGGATTTTACAATTTCAAAATTGAGGATGGATGGAAATTGTTAATTTGAGCTCACTGAAGCGTAAATATGCGAAAAGTGCCAAAAGAATTGTTAGGGGGTCAAACGATAGCTGATTAACATAAATAGCACTTAATCATTCAACAGAAACAGAATTTGTCAAAATCCTGCATCACAAATCCCTCAAAATGACCCTTGTGACTTTTGAAAACTGACATGTTTGCCTTTATTACGTGCTCACTCATGCATGACTTGACGGATCAATCACATTTTCACACAAAAGTTAGTCAATGAGTGCAGAAACACTCCTGCCTAATTATTCTGCTCAAAACTATTTTGTTAAAAAGTTATGGAATTTTCAAAAAGGGGGAACTTATTTTTTGTGTAGTGTTTAGTTAGGTCCCGCCATTATCATACTTCAAGATAAATGACATGATTGGGCGTAGTCCTCAACATGGGGTAAAACTATTCTAGAATCAAGTAAACTATGCAGGGATTCTACTGTGAAAATTTTGTGGTCAAACGTTGACTCGTTTTAAAATAATGTCAGTAAGTATGCCTTGTAATAGACAAATTTGTAGTGTAACCTTCTATAGGGATTAAATCTATCGTGCCCCAATAAAATAAAACTGCTGTCCTGTTTATGCTCAATTCTCCTAAAGTAAACAAACTCGAGACAAATCCTTCCAGCCAGGAGATCCACTCCAGCTGGTGAACATTTGGTTTATCTTTCAACCAGTTTGGTTTTAAAGAATTTTTTTTAATTTTTCCCAATCATGTCACTGAGCTTTGAAATAAACATTTCTTCCACAAAAGGGGGAAAAATAATAATTTACCATGATGAACCCTGTTATTGTCCTCACAGCGATAAAGTGACGATCAGAACTACTGGCACAGGTCAGGCAGTCCAAGAAATTGTTCTCTGTAGCACTTGTCCATTTACAGAGAGAGCGCCCTCTGCTGTTGAAAACGTTCAACTCACACAAGGTCAGGGTGACGATCAGACCATTGCTAAGATACGCCACGCCCTGGACGTCGTCTTCGTGTTCTATGGTCAGTTTTAATTGTCCAGAACTAAGAGAAAACACCTGTTTGAGGATAATAATAAAACAACTATAACTGTGGAAAGAATGGGTTATTACTCCATTTTACCTGCAGCATATACCAGAAACAAGTGAAACAAGAAGTTAAACTCAATCTTTAACCCTATTAACTCTTTTTATCTCCTCAACAGTAATAATAAAATAGGTAAAATCCTTCTAGGCTATGCTTCTGAAGTAATCATGTGGAAACAAACTTTTACATGTATTGATGAAAGGCCTTTGACCTAATATGTATGGACATATGTACCATCTTTTCTTCATTTAATCATACTCTATATAGACCTATTAAAGCTCAGTGACATGATTGGGAGAAATAAAAAAATGCCCTTAGAACCAAACTGGTTGAAAGATAAACCAAATGTACACCAACTGGAGTGGATCTCCTGGCTGGAAGAATTTGTCTTGAGTTTGTTTACTTAAGGAGAATCAAGCATGAACAGGCCAGCAGTTTAATTTTATCGAGGCACGATAGATTTAATCCCCATAGAAGGCTACACTACAAATTTGTCTTGTTACATGGCATACTGAAATGAGTCAACTTTTGACAACAAAGTTTTCACAATAGAATCCCTGCATAGTTTACTTCATTCTAGAATAGTTTTTACCCCAAGTTGAGGACTACCCCCAATCATGTCATGTACTTTTAATGCCGTGTTTGGATATAATTCCTCTATTCTTCCTCAAATTGTGTTAACTAATGAACAAAAAGTTTGCAGAGAGAAATAAATACTACAAGTCAGATTCCCGAAAATTAGACAAGTGCTAACCATTCACCAAGTTACACTATGTCAGTGTTGTAGCCAAGACCACAGGTTCTGAGACTGCAGCCTTTCCATATTATATGTTTTGTACAGGTGACTCAAACTGAGATAGAGCCCAACGCCACAAGTAATTGATCTGCTTATTATGGCATCAAGTAATAAATTGAAAACATTGATTTTGTACATGTAATAAACAGAAGTGTTTTCTTGAAATATGGAAATTCACCAATTGCAAAGACAAAATCATAATTGAATAAGAAAAAAATATTAAACTTATGAGGAGAAGATGACTACTTCTATTTGTCTTTCGCACGTACCTTTACATCAGAATCATTTTTGCCACAAGTGAGAACAGTGCCATCATCGGCGTTGGTGCTGCAGGCTAATATGTTTGAAGCATGCGCATTGACGGTGTGTTGTAAAGTGAAATTAGAGTCCCAGATCTGAAACAAAATATAGTATGAATATTAATGCTCTAAATTTAACTTGACAGTACATGCATATCAAATTATACAAATGAAAGTTTTCTTTTGAAAAATTCAGGACATACTTATTGTCACACAAATTAAGGTCTACACAGATGACCTCAACTCATTAACTATACTAGAGCAGTTCAACTGCATGCAGTTGATGGGTATGCCTCCGCAGTCTGAACTTCCACCCAATTTGATTTGAATCTAAAAGCCAAGTCACCATGGTAACCACAGTGACAAGACCATTCAGATATATAAGCCTTGTGACCTTTGACCTTTCAACTTCAAACTCAAATCAATGAATTGTTACCTGATACTGCATACTTGACACAAGTTATATTGAAATTTGCTACACATACCTTAGTTCTTGTGGTAGCACCTCCAAATCAGTATGTATTAGGCCTCATGACCTTTGACCTTTCATCTCCAAAATGTCATCAGTTCATTGCATCATACTACATATTTGACCCTAGTTACATGAAAATCCATCCTGCCATTCTTAAGTTTCGATTCAATTCAATTCAAGCTGTCTTGGTAAATGAGACTAAATCAGACATGTACGATGTACCGATCTTTGGTTGGGTTAAATTGATCAAAAACAGTTCAGTATGCAAATCAATTACATGGGCTTCAAACAGGGCTCCACACTGGCACAGGTCAGATGGTCAGAGACTGGTAAAGGGCCAAGACATCCGATATATTGGTTGGTGTATGTGTGTATGAGTAATGGATATATACTATGTTTATGTTTATGAATGTGTCACTTATGTGTGTATCACGTATGTTTGTTTGTGTGTGTGTGTGAGAGTACACATATATGTTTTATCTGGGGGGGAGGGGGGGGGGGGGGGGGGGGGGGGGGGGGGGGGGCGAATAAAAAGAAAACATGAAAGTAAGCTCACAAGTCATGTTTTCATGTTTTTTGTTATCTATTTCCAGACCAGTAATTTTAGGTTCAGGCAAGTAAAAAATTGTAAACTTGGTTTTCTACTAGTCCGACAAGGACAGGTAGGACCAGTAGAAAAAGGGAATTAGTGCAGAACCCTCCTTTAAGGGATTTTCGCTCCTTACTTACCCTCAAACATCCAGCCTCATCTCCTGATACCAGTTTCAGTGACTTGTCATTAACCACAAAGCTGCAGCAAAGTATCTTGGTGTTGTCATGAGACAAAGTCTTCACCAATCGGCCTTCCGCATCTTTGCTGATGTTCCAAATGGAAAGACTCTTGTCAGATGAGCAGGTAGCCAGGAGAGCCCCGTCATGGCTGACGCTGATGTCATTGATGCTGTCTGTGTGTGCTTGGGTCTCCCACCGGACTGCTCCTGATATCATATTTGTGATCTATACAGCAAGTAAAAGGAATATTACAAAAAATTTGAACCATAGAACAAGCAGAGACAACAGTGAGGGGAAGGGGGGTGGGGTAAGCACTGGGTCCAAGAATCCCTATTTGCCCTCCCCCCCCCAAAAAAAAAGTCATTGTTTTCATTGCTTAATTGACTAAGCCCCTGGAAACAACAGGCTTTTAGAGGAGCCCAATAAATTTCACTGGCTTTTAGAAGAGCCCAATAAATTTCACAGTCAGAGATTATTTTTTCATATGTACTTGTCAAATTTGTACTTAATGGGACAGAGCTATTCGTAGCTACTATGACTTTGATCTGTTTGAGAGAAAAGGATAACAAATTTTCTTGATTTCTGTGGTAGCCAGTCATCTCTAAGTATGCAATGTACAAGCCTGTCATCCCCAAAGGGTTAATGAGACTACTTCAAGTTTGAATTTCAAGTACAGTAATTTGAGTGCTGTGAGGAGCTAAAATCCAACTGCTTCTGTGACCCCCCCCCCATCCCCATCCCCAAGAAAAAGCCGATCTCACCTTGACATATCCTTCATAACCAGCTGTGATGACTTCCGTTCCATTTGACAGCAGCCTCGCACACTTTGCATATCTCTGAGTTTGTCTATGTCTGACACTGTACACCACTGGTCGTGTATCCGCTCTGTGAAAGTGGATGTCAAAAATAAAAGCGTACACTAAAAATAAATGAATGAATTCCAAAGGGCGATAAATCCACTTTGGTGAATTTTGAGAAAGAAGGGATTTTTGGGGCTGAGTTTTGTAGATGTACCTGTATGGAAACTTGGAACAGTGTTCAGTTTTATTACTTGAGATTATTAAATTTGCTTGTGTAATCTGACTAATTACTCCATGTAGGTAGATACATTTCTCACTGATGTATTGATGTAATATTTCATAATGATTGGAAGAAGCATCAGCGTTTATCTATTATTCCTGCTCTTGTCTTGTCGGTGGGATATTTGAAAAGGCCACCCCCTCCAACATGGAAGGGGGGGGGGGGGTGGACCTTGTGATATCTCAATCCCCGGTATTCAGCCCATAATATGAATAAGAAATCTGTATCCATTTTTTGTGTTAATATCATTGTTTTACCTACATTTCAGTCACAAAGAATCCCCCTTTTGTGGATTCAGCCACCTTCAAGGCACTCTTGAAGACTGATGTCGATTGTTGAAGACATAACCCTGTTTGGACGATGTCACGCTGAGTCGCCCTGAACCGAAGGAATACCATCAATGATTTGATCTCATTGCACAGTTTGGCATCCTACAATACATGAAACAAAGAACAAATAAATCATACGTTAACATAATTGTGGTACATTTCCGATGCCTTAACCGAGATAACCCCTCACCCCAGAATGGCAATGTTCTGGATACCATTACATAATGACAGTTTGCGTCATATTGACCAATATACTTGACATAGCCATAATACATGGACCTCTCAAGTATGATGAATAAAACGTATAATAGATATCACATTTGTGTAAAACTTCACCTGACATAGATGCCGGAAATTTGGTATATCAAAATCTATTAAACTCTTCCACGTATAACCAAATGGCTTTTATAAAACAAATTAAAACTAATGAAAAATTACAAGCAATCAACAAAATAATAGCAACATCAATCATCAACAATTCAATCAACATCAACTCAATCCGCCAAACACCAATACTCACAAAACAATAAATTCGAATAGAAAAGGCATTACCTCAGAACAAGACCACTCTTGTCAGTCACAGGTAACATCCTCTCGACTAGCTCCCCACGGTCGATAGACCTCAAGCCTCATATGTTACTCGTCCTGACGATAGATCCACCGAGACATCCAGCGGCAGTAGGCGATACTTTCGGTCACCATGAAGTCCACTGAGTGTTAAAAACCGAACATTATAAACATCACTCAATGAATTATAACTTTATCAATAGCCACTGGCGATGTCTGGTCCTAGACGGTAGCAAAAGTGAAGCAAGTGAGCGAGCAAAGGTACAGAAGTTAGGTAGGAGTATATGCTGAAAAACGTCTTAGCAAAAAGGGGTTGTTTGACCCCGCCGCGTGCGGTCCGCCGCCGTCCCCAAATACGCGTAATGCAGGCTACTAGGGGAATAAGGAGAATGCAACTGCTCGACATCGATGGTGATACACTGCAATCATGGTAGTTGGGGTCTATACCACCAAGACAGATTGAAAGAGATACACCACCACATCCTCCGCTCGCACCACTCAATCCATTTTTGATTGTTTTTGGTGTGCATATAAAACACGTACGCAAACAAGTAACGTCCGCGCTTGTTCAACAATACCATAACTTTAATAAAAATAAGTTTTCAGACAAAAAGTAACTGCAGCTAACAATATTCACACTCGCATTGACAACCTCTGGTTGAAAAAAAGATTAATGACTGTTCAAGCCAGGCATGAGTGAAGCATGAATAAATGCAAAATATGTACTTTCAAAAGTCACAGGAGTCCTATCTGCTATGCCAAAATACAATGGTAAATAAGTTTTTTGCCTTCACTATAAAGTGTGACTCACTGAACCCTGACATGTTACAACCCTATGTCCATAAACCGTTAAAGATATCAACTTTGGGCTGGAAAAAGACAGGATTTCAATTGTTTTCAATAAACATAATGGATTACAATTTCAAAATTAGGATGGATGAAATGTAATTAAAGCCTGCAACTGAAAGCGAAATAGCGAAAGTGCCAAAAGAATTGATTACGGGGGTACAACGAAGCTGAATAACATAAAGCACTTAAGCAGTCAACGAAACAGAATTTTCAAAATTCCTGCACACAAAATCCCCAAAATGAACCCTTGTGACTTTTGAAAACATGACATGTTGCCTTATACGTCTCACCTCACATGCATGACTTGGACGGATCCAATCAATTTTCATCACAACAGCTTAAGTCAATGAATGCCAGAAACCAACTCCTGCACCCCATGTATCCCTGCTCAAAACTATTTTGTAAATTCAGGAATATTTCAAAAAGGGGAACTATGATTTTTGTGTAGCTGATTAGGTGCCCCGCCATAAGTCATACTATCAAGATAATGACAATGATGGGCGTAGTCCATCAACATGGCGTAAAGACATCTAGAATCAAGTAAACAATGCGGGATCTACTGTCAAAACTCAACGCGTCAAACGTGACGTTCGTTAAAAACACTCCACGCACAAAGATAGCCTTGTAAAACACAATATGATGTAACTATCTATAGGGAGTAAATCTATGTGCCCCAAGAAAATAACAACTGGCTGCGCTGTTAGGCCATCTCCTAAATAAACAAACCGAGACAATCCTTCCAGCCAGGATGATACACTCCAGCTGGAACATTTGGTTTATTTCAACCAGTTGTTTGGAAAGGATTTTTTTAATTTTATCCCAACATGCACTGAGCGTTCGAATAAAGCCATTTTCCACAAAACAGGGAAAAAATAATAATACCATGATGAACCCGATGATTGTCCCTCACAGGCGATAAAGGACGATCAGAACTAAACTGGCACACGGTCAGGCAGTCCAAGAACTTAGTTCTCTGTAAACTTGTCCATTTTACAGAGAGAAGCGCCCTCTGCTTGTTGAAACTCAATACTCACACAAGGTCAGGGACATCAGACCATTGCCAAGCCCCCACGCCCTGGACTCGCTTCGTTTTCATGGTAGTTTTAATTGCCAGCAACAAGAGAAAACAACCTGTTTGGGGATAATAAAAAAGCACTATAACTGGAAAGAATGGTTATATACATCCAGTTTCCTCAGCCATACCAAGAAACAAGTGGAAACAAGAAGTTAACTCAATCTTATAACCTATAAACTCATTATCTCCTCAACAGTAATAAATAAAATAGGTAAAATCTCTAGGCATGCTTCGAATACATTGGAAACAAACTCTACATGAGTGGAGGAAACGCCTGACCTACATATATGGGACATATGTACCATCCTTTCTCATTTATCATACTCCTATATAGACTATAAACCTCAGTGACATAGGAAAATTAGAAAAAATTGCCTAAACAAACTGGTGACGATAAACACAGTACCTAACTGATGGATCTCCTGCTGACAGTATTTGCTGAGTTGTTATTAAGGAGAATGCCAAGCATGAACAGCCAGCAGTTTAATTTATCCGAGGCACGATAGATTAATCCCCAATAGACGGCCACACTACAAATGTCTGTACATGAATACTGAAAGGAAGCAATTGACAACAAAGTTCACACTAGAACCCTGAGCAGTTACTCATTCTAGAATAGTTTTTACCGCAAGTGAAGACAACCCCAATCATGCACCTGACTTTAATGCCATGTATTGGAAAATTCCTCGCTATTCTCCTCAAATTGGTAACTAAAGAACAAAAAAGTGCAGGAGAAATAAAAACAACAGGATTCCCTGAAAAATTAGACAAGTCTAACCATTCACACAAGTTACACTTATCAGTGGTGTAGCCAAGACACAGGTCTGAAACGCGCTTCCATATAGATTTGTACAGGGTAACTCAAACGAGATAGAGCAAAGGCGCACAATAATGAATCTCCTTATTAGGCATCAAAGTAAATAAATAAAAACATCGATTTTGTATATGTAACCTAAAAACGAAAGTGTTTCTGAAATAGAAATTGCACCATACAATTGCAAAGACAAAATCATAATTGAAATGAGAAAAAAATATTAAACTTTGAGAGTAAGATGACTACTTATACATTTGTTTCGCACGCCTTATACAATCGAGAATAAATTCTTGCCACAAGATGAGACACATGCCATCCATCGCGGTTGGTGCTATCAGGCTAAATAGTTTTAAGCATAGCGCATTGACTGTGTGTGAAATAGAATAGAGCCAGATCGAAACAAAAATAATAATGAATTAAGTCTAAAATTAACATTACGGATAACAGTCAACAAATTACACATGAAAGTTTTCTTTGAAAAATTCAGGAGCATACTCTATGTCACACAAATTAAGGTCGCCTACACAACCACCACCACAATCACATGAATGACCCAACTATATAATAATCTAGAGCAGTAACGCAGCATTGCAATGGGTATGACCATCCGCCAGCCGGAACTCACCCAATTGATTAATCTAAACGCCAGATCACAAGGTACCACCACAGTGACAAACCAATTACAGATAAAGCCTGTGACCATTGACCTTCACTTCAAACTCAAATCAATAGAATCTTACCTGATACAGCCATACTTGACAACAAGAATTGAATTATGCTAGCACAACTTAAGTTCTTCGTGAGCCACCCAAAGCATATGAATAATAGCCTCACTGAACCTTATGAATCCTTTCATCGCCAAATGATCATACAGTTCATTGCATCATACATACAGCACACAAAGACCAGCCTAGTACCTGAAAATCCATACCTGCATTCTTAAAGTGCGATACAATTCAAATTCAAGCTGTCTGGTAAAAATGAACATAACCAGACATGTAACGAGTACCGATCTTTGGTTGGTTAAATTGATCAAAAACTAGTCAGTATGCAACAATACATGAGGTTCAAAACAGGCTCTCCACACGCACAACATACCCCATGGTCAGAAGACTGTAAAGGAGCCAAGACATCCGGATAATTGGTTCGTGTATGTGTGTATGAGTAATGATATATACTATTTTTAATGTTTAATGAATTGTCACTTATGTGGTATGCACGGATGTTTTGTGATGTAAAATGGTGAGAGACACATATATGTTTTAACTGGGGGGGGGGCCAATGAAACAACACATGAAAGTAGGCTCACAAATCATGTTTCCAATGTTTATTTAGTTATCTACTTTCCAGAACCATAAGTTAGTTCAGCAAGAAAAAATTGTAAACTTGTACTAAGCTATACCGAACAAGGACAGGTAGGACCCAGTAAAAAAGGGAATCTAGTGCAGAACCTCTACAGGATCTTCGCTCCCTCTACTACCTCCAAACAATCCAAGCCTCATCTCGAACCAGTTTCAAGATGACTGCATTAACCACAAAGCTGCAGCAAGTATCTGGTGTGTCAGAGACAAAGTTTCACCAATCGCCTTTCCATCTTTGCTGAAGTTCCAAATGAAGAACATCTTTGTCGAGACAGGTAGCCAGCAGAGCCCGCATAGCTGACGCTCTGATGATCATTGATGCTGTCTGTTGCTTGGATTCCCCACCGGACGCTCCTATACATATTTGTATCTATACAGCAAGTAAATAAGGAATAACAAAAAATTGAACATAGAACAAGCATAGACAAACAGGAGGGGAAGGGGGGGGTAAAAGCACTGGGTCCAAGAACCCTATTGCCCTCCCCCCCCAAAAAAAAAAGTATGTTTCATTGCTTAATTGACTAAGCCCCTGGAAAAACGGCTTTTAAGGAGTCCCAATAAATTCACCTGGCTTTTAGAAGAGCCCAATAAATTCACATCAGAGATGATTTTTCATAGTACCTGTTCAAATTGTACTAATGGGACAGAGCTATTCGTAGCTACATATGATGATCTTGTGAGAAAGGATAAACAAATTTTCTTGATTCTGGGTAGCCAGTCATCTCTACGTACAAGTCCAAAGCCTGTCAAATCCCAAAGGTTAATGAACTACTCCCAAGTTTGAAATTTCAAGTACATACTTTGAGTGCGGAGGAGCTAAAATCCAACTGCTTCGTGACACGCCACCACCCCGCCGCCTGAGTTACCCCCCCCGCCTCGGAGTTACCCCCCCCCCCGCCTCTGAGTTCCCCCCCCCCCCATCCCCACGCCAAGAAAAGCCGATCTCACTTGAAGATCCTTCATAACCATGGATGAATTCCGTCCATTTGACAGCAGCCTCGCACACTTTGCATACTATGATTTGCTAGTCTGACACGTACACCATGTTCTATCCGCCGTGAAAGTAGAATGTCAAAAAAAAACGACCTAAAATAAAGAATGAATTCCAAAGGGCGAAAATCCACATTTGGCGGAATTTTGCAAAAGAAGGCTTTTGGGGTTGAGTTGCGATGTAACTGTAAGGAAACTTGGAACAGTTTCAGTTTTATTACTTGAGATTATTAAATTTGCTGTGATTCTGACTAAGACTCCATGTAGTAGATACATTTCTCACTGATGTACGATTAATCAAAAGATTGAAAACATCAGACGTTTAAATCTATTATCGCGCTCTGTCTTGTCGGTGGGATATTTGAAGAAGCACCCCCTGCCAACATAGAAAGGGGTGGGGGTGGACTTGTGATATCTCAACCCGGTATTCAGCCCATAATATAAATAAGAAATCCTGTAATCAGAGCTCCACATGAGATGAGAGAATCGCAGAAATTTCGAGAGGCACGACTTATGTGACGAGGGGCGAAGTTAACTGTCCCATGTCGGGAGTTTGAGTAGCAAAAAAGCATCAAGAAACAACATTGAATCGAACCGACCACTGCTAACAGCAAAACTGTAGCAATAATAAGCTGCAAATTTAATTGAAGATTCCATGAGCATTGACAAAAATATACTTCAGGCAATACAGTAGATTTACGTTAAAAGAAAATGATTTTGAAAATAATCATAAAAAAGGCATTAACATGAAAACTTATGTCCAGAGGGGGGAGGGCTGCAATAGTGTAGAGAGCTGCCTGTCTGCAAAGACTTAATTGCCTGTTAAGGCATATACCCGTTCTTTGATCTTGCACCTATCCCATTCCGCAAGAAAATATCTTTATAGCTTCGAAATACTTGCCTTTGGTCTGAATTGATGATTCATGGTCAACTGCGATCGTCGATTGTGGAAATCGCATCAGCACCCCGGCCCGTCAACAACCAGCTCACATCACACGTGATGCGACCGTCACGGAAAAATTCCGAAAGAAAAGTCCATATCCGATTCGCTTCATGTCTTCAAGATACTAATGCACTAAAAGATCCTGAAGCGGGTAGTACTATCCACTCGTAAATCCACATTGATCGACAGTTACATCTGAAGAAAATGAAAACATGCCGGTCCGTCAGTGATCGTGGGACTCGTACCATACATAACTTTCACCGCCCTCGCACCGCGCCGGAGACAGACAGCCAGCAGAGCCGCGCCGCGCCCGGCGGCGCATCGGGGGCAAGTGTGCATATGAGTGCCGCTAATCAAATCACGCACACCATTCAACACAATGCAGAACGCGAGAAAAAAAAAATCTTGTTAGGACTCACCAGATCTTTAGATACATTACGCATTACTGGAAACAACGTATACACAAACTGGTTGGGAAAAGTTCTGGAAATAAAATCGATACGGAGATCACGGGTGTAAGGGAGTGAATCATCAGACTGCGGAAAACAGTGCGTTTATACGAATTACAATTTAACATTAAAACCCGATTATCCGGAAAGTGCATGGGTCGGAAACGGAGATTGACAAATCCAGTATCCGCTCAGGATCGGGAGACTGGCACTCTGTGTACCATTGTGTGTTAAACATATGTCTGCCCTACATTATCAGTGTTTCCCCCCACAAAAAATCCCCTTGGGATCAGCCACCTCAAGGCACTCTGAAGACTGAGCGGTGTGCAGTACCAAACCTG
>JZLH01S0256748.1:1079-14678 GCA_001188425.1 Eucidaris tribuloides | reverse complement strand
ATTACACAGATGACTTAAAGGTAACAGGGGATCTCTTTTGCTGCCTATTATTGATTGTAATACATGATCTTTAGAAGAAAATGCCATATTGGGAAGTTAGACATAAATAAAGGAGCTAGATTTTAGTAGAATATATAAGAGTGAACGTTGACTCAGAATTTGAATTTTTTCTCGCACGGAAAATTCGTACTACCATAGAAACGTACACCTAAAACAGCTAATTGTTGTTTCTTAGTTGGCATATTTCACAAATTCTGGCAATCACTGACACCCAGATTTCACGACGTGCCTTATAAGGAAAACACATCATAGGCATGAGATTAACTCATTCCTGGTGCTGGAGCGGGGATGTTTGCAAATGAGATCGCCGCTTCATATTATTAATGATTTTCGCTTATATATACTAATTTATTATTTCATATTTTTTTGGGGGGGGGGAAGGGCAGGGGGGGTTCTTCTTGTGGATAAGTAACGCTGATATTCTGTAAACCAATACAGAATACATTTTAATACTGGAAATCACTTGTCAGGAAAGCATTGAGAAGCCTTGTTACAACAACCACTTGTTGAAAATAAGCATGAATAGTAAAATTAGATGCGTTTATCAAATGTTTTATCTTGCCAGTTGAAAAATATATTATTTTATATACCATTTGATTCTTTCAGCAAATTTTCACTGATGGTTTATACTGTATCGTGGTTTATACCTTAATGAATAAATATATAAAAATGAAGGAATAAAAGAAATACTATTTGTTATATGTTAATCTAAAAATTTTAGCCAGAGAGCCCGTTAAGCCAAAAAAAAAAAAAAAAAAAAATGGTGTTCCAACTGGGTTTTGGTATTAATAAGTCTATAAACAAATAACTAATGATGAAAAATATATGAATAAATAAAACAAAATAAATAAATAAAAAACCAATAAATAAATAAATATATATATAAATAGATACGACAGAGAGAAAGAAAGGGAGAAAGAAAGAAAGAAAAGAAGAAGAAAAGTAAATCACACTCACAAAATAAATAAAATTTATGACATGAACAACTCTGACCTTGTCTTTGCGCTGTCTCTTTAACGAGTGAGCTAAAGTGATGCATGAAGTAGGTCATGTATCGAGTATGAGCGACAATTTTCATCCTGAGACCAATCAGGCGTAAGCCAGTGATCTTTGGGTGATGACCCTCATTTTGTCTCAAACGTCTTCTTTCGAGCACTCGAACAAGCATACCAAAACCTGTAAAGTTACGAGTGAATCCCTCTTTTGACTCCAAATTATAGAATACAACAGCGGCATCAATGATTTCAATATTTCAATGTAAATAGCTTGTTGTCAGATAATAACTGGGCATACTGACTGTAGTGTCTTACTACATGCGCTGAAGGCCTAGAATACTGTCAATGAATAAAGATATCTGACAGCTACAGTGACAAAGGTGTTGATCACAGGCGTAATGGCAGGATTTGCAGCAGGGGGGTGTTTCATCCACGGAAATCCTAGGTCTAAATTTTTCACCTGGTCAGCCCAGCTGGAGGAAAAGTGAAAAATTTTTCCTCGGTCAACTCATGCTGTCCGAAAAGTGAAAAAATTTTTCCATTCCAAATCCATAAAATCCGAGATTCCAAAAAACAAAAAAATTAAAAAATTTTGCCAAAGCACGCCCTTTTGCTATAATGGGGGGGGGGGGGGGGGTGGTGGTGTTTGACACCTAAAACATCCCCCTCTGTACAACGTATGGTGCCTGATAAAACATTTCCCAAATTTTAAGTATCTGTAAATATTGTTGGTAAAGAACTAGAGAAACAACGTTGCTATATTGCTTTGTGGCTGCAATAGCACTCTTCTAGTCTTATACCACTAACATACACTAAAGGCATCAATCAAAAAGAGGTAACCATTAAGAACCCTTTTTCTCCAGAGTTTGTTGTAGATAACAAAGTTTCCTTTAGTTTTCTGCTTATATTAAGAGATGACAAATAGGGTGAACAAGTTCTTCAAACATTACCTTTGATGACAGCACAGTTCCCTCATGCAAATACAGCAAACCACGTGTAGACGTTCCAAAAAGTTCAGGACTTAACTCTCCAGACTCATGTTCAATGGCTTCAATAAGACCACCTGCCGTACTCATAACTCGAGTCCGAGGAGAGTTGTTGAAGGTTCTAAGGTTTCCATCTTCTTGACTAGAAGGCCACCGATAGGGAAGTCCTCAATAACGCCCGACTGATGGATATGACGAGAGAGACCTTTACTGAACTTGTGGATCAGTTTCAGCCTCAGGAGCAAGTCAGTGGCTGACGTAATTGGTCCATTCCGCGCAGCGCTTTCAAAGACTGCTGTCGTGAAAAGCACCCCTGCGACAAATTTGTGCCTCTTGTAGCCTGCATGTTTCATGCAAAATAGTATCAATCTTACAAGAGATAGTCGCTCACGAGGGCTGAAAACTATTTTTAGGAATCAAATAAAATTATGCAAGAAATTAAATAGAACAGCAGCGATATGCAAGCCCTGTTCCGATATATACACTGCTGCCAATGGTTCTTTGCATCCAGATGTTCAGTCCACAATGAGCTATTGAGCTTAGAAATGGTTTGTTTGAAAAGAAATGTTGACTAAAAAGCATTTAAAATGTCCGAACTTATGAAGAAAACAAAACGTCAAGCAGATTGTTGCAGGACATCCGCAGGAACTAATTTGTGTGATGAATTCATAGCAGAAGCAGATTAACTTTCTTGCAGTGTTTTCAACATACTGCATATACACACGATCTCGTGGGGTCAACACTGTCGTGCAATTCTCAGAGTTGCAAGATAAATTCTTATTTGCATGCCTCATGGATCTCGGGCATTGTTTCATAATCAAGTTGACCATTTTGTGTAATGCGCACAAAGCGAAAGAGTGGATCTGAGTCTAAAGATCTCATATAACTGTTCTCCCCAACTTCATCAATGTGTATGATCATGCATTTGGATGTTGAAACTAGGTGTGATCGAGGCGTGACAGTGAGTATGCCTGGGTAGTTTGTTTGTAACAATACGGAGTTCCTTCTTGATGACACTGATTTTAATCCTCCAATTGCTGTCCCTGGCTCCATTTCCTCATGGTAATCATACTCTCGCGTGACCTACGGACAAACAAATACAATTACATGCATAAAGCCACATTTGAAGAACTGACATATTGTGTGTGGCATGTACAAATATCAGACTAAAACATGTTAAAAAAGAACTACCTTCTTTTGATTTTTTTCTAAATGCTAGAAGACGCAGAATAAACAAACACATCGTTGCAAATGGAGTTAAGTGAATCAATTCAAGGTTAACCGAATTCACCTAATTCAAAGACAAAACAAGGATGGCCATTTACATTTAATATGATTAGTTTTACTTTAATTGAATACTCCAAATAACAATATCAAAGCATATGTGAGATATAAGTCAAGCTTACTGTGAAAACACAAATTTCTACTGACTATATCGGTAGTAATCTTATACAAGTATATTTCACTGACTAACAACAGTGGTTTTCAAAACCTAAACATCACCTTCAGCTTGTTTAAATAATTATACATACGGGAAATTCTATTAAACATAACAAAGTGTTGGCTACGTGGACCGTATGTATTAAAATTGTGTATGTTTAACATACACAATTTAAACATGCATCCATGCAGCAGCCACGGCAGCAGCCAACATATGAACTATCTACATGACAGGCATGGTTGTGAATGTAATGTGTCCTGGCCTGAAGCTCATGCTACATGTACGTCACAAACAAAGGATTTCCTGTGTACTAAGCAAGGACCGCTAATATAGGCTACTACACTGTATAGTGTGTATCTACATCGTGTTTACAAAGCACTAATCTATCACGTAATGTATGGCACAGTCTAAACAATGCTTTATTGCAGTAGCATTGCTATCAAGAATTGAAAGCGTACTGTTCCCAATCAACCCCTTTGGGCATCAACTAAAGTTTAATACATCGTAACAAATCACAGATCACTATCAAATATCTACGAATGCGTGTAATAATTGCTTGAACGCGGCCAAAAACGACATGCAATGATGTAGCATTAGCAATATCATAGTGGATCTGCCGTAATGATCAATGCAATGCAGAGATGCAGGCACAACACACGCTGGATCAGAAACAAAGATAGGGGAAATCTCTTTGTAAATTCAACATAGTCACTTTTGTGTAATACTTACTGATTCAGATGAATGTCTTCTCAGCTATGCCTGAGATATGTTTCTGCGCTGTATACCAAAATTGTCCTTTGTAACGCAATATAGTTTTGAGTAATCTTCCAAGTAGAGTTATTCGTACACCAATCTTCAAACACATAAATGACAGTTACTGAAGTATTTGATCATGCTGGATTTAGGCTCGCAAGGAAAAAAAACTATGTTTTCACCAAAGACAAAATTCATAAAAATGTGCATTTTGATTAATTAAGTGAAAGTTCGGAATTTGTAGAAATATTGCGATGTTTTGCTAAAATATATAAATGTCAATTTAATATTTTCATAAATATCAGTATAAGTCCGCACTTGCATCAAACCGATGTGCATATTTTCAAAATTGGCAACGACAAAGACATTGGTACTTGAACAATTATCCAATGGATGTACATGGTAGCCTTGACAATGTACGCATGGATATACCATACAGTAGCCATAAAAAATAACATGTAGTACCATGGTACTCATCGTACATTGATAATCGTACCATGAAAGTACCAATATAACAGTACCGATGAAAGTACCATGACAGTACCACGATTACCCGGTTTTGTTCAAAAGTACCATGAGTACAATGAAATCCATGGTACTAAGTAATGTACCGATGGTACTACCATGGTATTAACCATGGTAATACCAATAAAAAGTACCATGGTACAAAGGTATTTTTTTACGGCAGGGTGATAGAGGATGACGAGTACTGGAAGTGGTGTACCCCGAATGGTGTGATTCGGTAACAGCGACAGATCATTAATTTGGAATGTAGAGATGAATATGAATCCTGGGTTTCTCACAATCGGGAAACCATCATGTGGTAAAGGATTTCGCACTTATGCAAAAATGTACGGTGTCGATGATGTACATGCCGTGGTATGTTTGCACATAAAATTGGTCTCACATTTTAGCATATATATTCTCAACAATTTTGATTGTCAGATTCTTGAGACATTTATTGACGTCTGCACTGTGTGTAACAAATGGCGAATCACTCTCACAGATGACACTCTGCATTTGAAGAATTGACAATAAATGTTTGTCTCCTCCGAAAGGGGTTTTTTTTTTGCGAGAAGTGAAACTGATGGACAAACGTCGATGATCTGAAACAAAAATTGTTTTTTCTTTGTAATCCTTATTTTTCATACATCACAATAATGTACTACAACTATGAGAAATATCACTTAAAGGCAAGCATTGGTTTGGAAATGGACTACTTAAGTGTGTTTTAGATATCAACGTTTTTAAGATAATGGAATTTTGGTGTCTCGTTCTGATTATAAAGGCAATGTCAGGACTGGAGGGATCATATTTTCTAGAGATCCCTATAATAAATGAACGAAGAACAAACAAAGTGAAGACGTAGTAATAAGGCAGAAGAACCCCTTAAATTATTACAATCTGCGTTACTGCAAAACTCATTTGCATACATAGGAACAATTTGCCTAAGTTAATAATCTATGTGACTTTAAGACACTTTATACTTTGCGGAAGGCTTATAACACAAATTGTCCAACTTGCTATCTAATTACTCCGGTAAAGTGTTTGGTGGACAAATAAGCAGCCTTAGAACACAAAAACTTCAGAGAGTTAATGCCGGTCACTCATAAAATATTGTAGCAGATGCAAAATCGGCACATGAAGTAAAATCTCAGCCTGTAGAAAATTCTGGCTACAGCAGTGTCCTATGAAGGAAGAATAGAAGAGCGGTCCGCTCCAATGATTTTCAACTTTTTTAGATAACACTTAATGATCGTTTTAAACTGCAGATTTTCAGGCACTTCATTTTAGACCTTATGCAGAGACACCAGTACATGGAAATCATGTAAATAAGATTTTTTTTAAACTGGCAAACAGTGTTATACGAAGGCCTTTAAGGTTATGTGTCAGCAATAAGTAACTATAAGCTTGCGATAAAGAGTTCATTTAATCCCATCCTCGTCGTAAAGCGTGTATATTATTGCAACAGCGCTTTATATATGCCATTCATAATACCTGACAGCCATACATGTAAAATGAAAATAGATACTTGTCTTTGATGGAAATATACCGCTACATCCATGTCTTTATTATAACACACAGGATGGAAGTCAGAAATTGTAAACGGATATTTTAGGCAAAACCGTTGTAAGAATGTATATGGCGAAGAAATCTATTATACTGAACGATGTCCAAAATACAGTGATATATGAAGAGCTTAGTTCCAAAAAGGCGCTAAATCCATTTTTCAACCAAAAATGAGTTAGTGATATCAACACCATTTGGTACCTCTTAATCCTTGTTTAGCAGTTAAAATTGGGAGTGAAATTCCACGAGCGGCCGCGCAAACCCCGCGCCGCGCCAAGTACCGAAATATCTCGCGGTTTAAGTTTTATTTTTCCATAGACGCGTGTACAAACTCAGCAAAGAAAATGCATATTTCTCTCGAAGTTACTAACTGTGGATTTAGCGCCATTTGAACTAGGGCTCTCATAGATCTGATTTGGATGAATGCTTAGATGCTTATACATTTATTTTATTCAAAGTAGGGCAGTACATATACTTTCCAACGCAAGCATAATAATGGCATGATAGCAGACCTCTCTGCAGAGAAACGATACTAATCATCAATTTTAAAATGCAAACATAAGTAATTAATATATAATCGTTATGTTCTTACATTGATCTATAGTGTCGCAGAACTGACACAAAACGGAGTCAGGAATTGCCGTTGTTAATTTTACAATGAAATATTGTAAATTCCTCGTTTGCATGTCTAAAAGCAAACGCATATCATGGAAATTACAAGTCTCATTGCGCATTTTATGTACAGCTGCATGGACCAAAAGTTTGGATAATGTTTTTCTACCAAATGCAGTTTTTCAAACATATCAGGAACTAGTCTGAAATTGCCAGACTTTGCCATCTGTGAGGCACTGCGGCCCCGGCCGCGAAGTAGACACAATGTATTTTACTGACGGTCCATTCAATAGCGTCTGGCAACACAGACTAATCAGGAACAGGGTTTCTTGTCCTGACGGTAGAGTTCAGGGACGTGCCACAAGTGGGTCAGGAGAGTGGGTGGCCACTTCAAATATTTTATTATCAAAATGACGGTCATTTACTGTTTTTTCGAAAATATCGCGCTCCTATTCTTGTTGATTTGCTACTAAAAAAAAAGGCGCAGCAAAAAAAAAATGCTTTTGTTGTCGTCCGGAGCCGCCCTGTTCCGCTTGCATTTTGGCTAGATAAAACATTTGTTTATCGCGCAGGGCAGGCAAATTGTCCCCTGACGGATTTCAACCCCTTCTAAATTTTATGCCTTGCGCTGCCCCCTGATTGAAGCTCATTTTGAACTTAGTAATGAATATGTTCTCATGGGTAAGTTGTCATGTAATCTGTAGAAAATGTGGCACTTGAAATAGGCTACGAAAAGAAAAAAAAAACATATTGCACAATCGTTTGTCTAGGACTGTATTAGGAGTTCATCATGCGACTTTAGTGTATACATGTATACACTGGTATAGGCAATAAGAAAATTGTATAAGAACTGTTAGTATATTAAGCATTACGATTATTTAATCATAACTCAAACATGTCAAACGTGAGTCCGTTCAAGTGCAACAAAGCAATGTATACTCGGTACCTGTTTGTTTAAAAGTTTACCTTAGGTTTAAAAAAGTCAACGTTCAGTTGGAATTAAAGTAACAGAGTTAACTTTGATTTGAAGCTTTGTCTCCAAGATAAAAGAAATAATAATCTGGTGAGCAACAAACCAATAACACACCAATAAAAACAATATTTTTTGTGCATTTTTCTACAAATTTTACCGCTATTACTTAATATCTGGGCAGATTTTAACAGGAACGTCTTTATACATAGGCCTGAAGGGGCAATGTATCATGTTTGCTGTGGCTGTGGGAGAAGTGCAAATGCGATTCTTTTTTCCTTTGAAATCGTCTTCCTATACTTAATGTGATGTTTTGTTGTATATTCTACATTTTCTATTTGTAGGGTAAGTTTCACGTGTGAATTCAGAAGCAGGATCTTCTTTGTCATGGTTTAAAGCAGTTATTTCATCGTGTTAAGATGTATTCGCATAAATCATCGTTGGTGCGTTGAGAAGCGTTGGGTGGGTTTGTCATAACGTACCGTAACCCAAATGCCTACCGAAGGAGGGGGAGGGGGGGGGGCTTTCAAAATGTACGTGTTCAGAGAGTTTCGTCGCGACTAACCTACCTTGGTATGGAAAAGCGATTTCTGAAGTATAGAGACATTCATGTACAAAAAATATTACTTTTTGTTACAATACATTCTGGATTATTCATAAATAACAAGAAAAATTGGTATCTAAGCAGACAAGATTTTTTGATAAGATTGTTGTAATAAGATGACTAATGAATATGTAAAAATTTGTAGTGAATATTAGTTTTGGGGGGTTTTTTGAATAATACATTAAACTTAGGTGCATCATCGTTATCGTACCGCGAGTTGCAAAGTCAGGCAAAATGGCGTCCGGAATGCTGGCGGCGATCAAGATTAATTAATTAAGAGTTTGGCATTTACAGCAATTTATGTGTTTCTGCGTACTCCGCACAATCTATAGGCGGGGGGGGGGGGGCGGGGTTGTAACTCGGAAACACAAAAGTGTATGTGTATCGAGATCATGTGAAGAGTATCGCTGTCGGATGCTTTTTATTTAGGCACTTTACATTATACATCTATTAATCCATACGTGTTAAGATGTATTTCATAAAATCATCTTTGTTTTTTCTTGTTTGTATTATACTTCCTACACAAAATGTATACCTTGTCTAACATACTAAATTAAGATTAATCAGGCATTCCCAGTCTTACAATATGTTCTCGTATAACGAACTAGTTTTGTTATGGTTTGGTAAGATTATTCTGGTTAGAAGATGATAAGACGGATTTTTTTATCCATTGACCGGGGTCCAATAGATCGATCTCTTGAAAAGGGTCCAACCAGTCCCGAGCGCTCAAGATGACCGACTGTCGCACTGGACACTTGTTAATAATCGGTCTGTGATTTTTTCGATTCGGATTTCAGACCTCATTCCGATAATCGCTTATGACTCTTGGTTGATATGAGCGTGACCCAAGAATGCGCACACTGCCGATCGTTCAATTTTTCTTCAAAAGTCATTCCACAAAATTTTTGTCATTTTTTGGGTGATTATTTCATGGTTAGAGCTTTTGTTTCCATAAAATCGATACATGATCATTAATTTTGATTGAGTGTTTGGATCTTAAGGTATTTTTCAGCGAGGCAATGCAATTTCCTAAAATTTGCTAATTTTTAAACTCCACCGATGCATTCAGAAACAGCGAAAATTCCTAGTCCACGGTGTGCCATCGACTAAGCTCGCCGAGGAGACAAAGGGCTGGACATGCCATTGCTTGATACAGGAATTGAAGACTTGCTGACTGCATCTTCGTTGTATGGCGGTTTGTCTGGTGAGTGGCGCGAGAACATCTCGGTGTTAGGTGACAGCCACTGATGAAAATTTGTCAAAATTTGGAAACGGCAATCTGCTCGGAAAAAGGCCGCAGGACCAAAGATAATTAAATAGTGATCCGGATAGAGCATTGTTTCGAAAAAAAGGAATGTTCTACGCCGCTGATACAAAAACAATGACATATATGCAGAATGATTTTGAAGAAATCAGCGATCACAGTTGTAGCAATTCTTTCTGGGGCCAGCCCTGTATAATGCATTATCATTCGTCACAGGTCTTTTAAACAATACTTCCATCAAACGTTACTAGTAATCTTCTGCAAAACTCATACTCACTGTATGTTTCCTGAATTATTACAGGTTATTGCAACACTGTTATGGTGATTCTCATTAGGATTTAATAGGAACACAACTAGCGAAGTTGTAATGCTTATTTTGGAAGAGCAGCTGTACAATAATATTTCAATTCTGCTAAATTCATGAAAGGTCACACAAGAGTTTTGAATCAGTAATAAACTCTGTTTGTTTACGGTCATACTCTGATTTCACAGTAATTAATGCATTCGTGAGCTTATCAACGGTTGTCAACCCATTTCGATATTGTCAGTCATCTTTAACGCAGATATCAGCTATCTTACATTTAAATGTGTTTTATTTTGATAAATATTAAAGCAAATTAACCTAAAGGTAGTGCCATGCACGCACGATCCTTGTGCTCCATCCTCCAAGAGGAAGTGCTTTGTTTAAAGTCCATTTTTATCTTTGAAGTGAGTAACATAAATCGCATCAACAACAGCGAAAATTGGGTGAACCTTACCGAACTTTGGTCATTTTGCAGCTTTTCAATTACACTTTACAATCACATTTATGTAACCGGCCTCTTTTCCTGATGACATAATCATAACAAGTAGGAATATCATTTTAAGAAAATAAAAAATAATCTTTCTGATGATAAAGTTGCATTTATTATCCACTACGAACGGGAAGATATAACCGGATCAAACGTGCGAGGAGTTTCCAAACTTTTTTGAGGAAGTTTTTATTAATCGTTCACGTGTGATATGATAACTTTGCCTTTTTGCAAGTTAAATAAAAGATGCATAACCGCATGTACACAGATACAATCCTCTTGATTATTGAGCATTTTGTTTTTCAATATTGAGGATGGTCATGATGATAAAAATATGATGATTACAGTAACAGTAAGTGGTGGTGTGGTGAATGATGAATAGACGATGAAGACGTATGATGTTTGATGAATAATAAAGGTGATACACTGGTGAGGATGATGATACTTATTATAACAGATAATGATGCTAATGATAATAAATGGGTGACGTGATGGTGATGATGAATGATGATGAAATCATATTCATAAAAATAAGTGTCGATGAGGATAATGATAATGATTGATGAAGGATGAAATGATGATGAAGGATAATAATGATGATGAATGATGATGAATGCTGTTTGGACGATGTCACGCTGAGTCGCCCTGAACCAAAGGAAGATCATCAATGATTTGATCTCATTGCACAGTTTGGCATCCTACAATACATGAAACAAAGAACAAATAAATCATACGTTAACATAATTGTGGTAAATTTCCGATGCCTTAATGATCTTATATATACTAATTTATTATTTCATTTTTTTGGGGGGGGGAGGGGGGGTTTCTTCCTTGGTGGCTCAGTAACCTGCTATTCTGTAAACCCATTTATACAAAATACATTTTAATACTTGGAAATCACTTGTCAGGAAAGCACTGAGGAAGCCTTGTTACAGACAACCATTGTTGAAAAATAAGCATGAAATAGTAAAATAAGATGCGTTTATCAAATGTTTTATCTTGCCAGTTGAAAAAATTTATTTTTTTACAAGTACCTTTGATTCTTTCAGCAAATTTTCACTGATGGTTTATACTGTATGTGTTTATACCTGTAATAATAAATATATAAATGAAGGAATAAAGAAATACTATTTGTTATAGTTTATCTAAAAATTTTACCAGAGAGCCCGTTAAGCAAAAAAAAAAAAAAAAAAAAATGGTGTTCCACTGGGTTTTGGTATTAATAAATCTATAAACAAATAAACTAATGATGAAAAATATATGAATAAATAAACAAATAAATAAATAAACAAATAAATAAATAAATATATATATAAATAGATACAGACAGAGAGAAAGAAAGGGAGAAAGAAAGAAAGAAAAGAAGGAAGAAAAGTAATCACACTTCACAAATAAATAAAATTTATGACATGCACTTGACCTTGTCTTTCGCTGCTCTTCGAGTGACTAAGTGATCATGAAGTAGGTCATGTATCGAGTATGAGCGACAATTTTCATCCTGAGACCATCCAGGCGTAGCCAGTGATCTTTGGGTGATGACCCTCATTTTGTCTTCAACGTCTTCTTTCGAGCACTCGACAAGCATACCAAGAACCTGTAAAGTTATCGACAGTGGAATCCTCTTTTGACTCAAATTATAGAAATACAAAGGGCATCAATGATTTCAATATTGCAATGTAAATAGCTTGGTTGTCAGATAAAACTGGGCATACTGACCTGTAGTGTCTTACTACACGCTGAAGGCCTAGAATACTGTCAATGATAAAGATATCGACAGCACAGTGACAAGGTGTTGATCACAGGCGTATGCAGGATTTTGCACAGGGGGGTGTTCATCCACGGGCAAATCCTAGGTCTAAAATTTTTCCCTGTCAGCCCAGCTGCCGAAAAGTGAAAATTTTTCCCGGTCAGCTCAGCTGCCGAAAAGTGAAAAATTTTTCATTCCAAATCCATAAAATCCGAGATCCAAAAAACAAAAATTAAAAAATTTTCAAACACCCCCTTTTGCTATATGGGGGAGGGGGGGGGGTGGTGGTGTTTGACACCTAAAACATCCCCCTCTGTACACGTATGGTGCTGATAAAAACATTTCCCAAATTAATATGTTGTAAATATTGTTGGTATAGAACTAGAAAGACACGATTGCTATATGCTTTGTGCTGCAATAGCACTCTTCTAGTCTATACCAACAACATACACTAAAGGCATCAACAAAAAGAGGTAACCATTTAAGAACCCTTTTTCTCAGAGTTTGTTGTAGATAACAAAAGTTTCCTTTAGTTTCTGTAATTAAGAGATGACAAATAGGGTGAACACTTCTTCAACATTACCTTTGATGACAGCACAGTTCCCTCATCAAATACAGCAAACCACGAGTAGAGTTCCAAAAGTTCAGGACTTAACTGCTCCAGACTCATTTCAATGGCTTCATAGACACTGCCGTACTCATAACTCGAGTCCGAGGAGAGTTGTTGAAGGTTCTTGGTTTCCATCTTCTTGACGTAGAAGGGCCACCGATCAGGGAAGTCCCTCAATAACGCCCCGACGATGGATATGACGAGAGGAGACCCTTTACTGAACTTGTGGATCAGTTCAGCCTCAGGAGGCAAGTCAGTGGCTGACGTATTGGTCCATTCGGCCAGCGCTTTCAAAGACTGCTGTCGTGAAAGCCCCTGCGACAAATTGTGCTCTTCTTTGTAGCCTGCATGTTCATGCAAAATAGATCAATCTTAAAAGAGATAGTCCTCAACGAGGGCTGAAAACTATTTTAGAATCAAATAAAATTATGCAAGAATTCTACTGCGGAAATTATGAGGTCAAAAATTGACTCATTCTAAAATAAATACTGTCGATATCACTTGTGGCAGGAAAATCTGTTGTGTAGCCTTCAAAATGAATTTATTTCTCATGGGCCTTGAAAAAAAATACTAGTATGCCTTAATTTAACAAATTAACTCTTAATGTGCCAAAGTCGCAGATCTGCACCAAATAATACCCTTAAAGTCCATGAGGCTTAAATCCTCTGGCATGTTAAGAGTTAAAGACAAATCGTT
>JZLH01S0256737.1:0-10488 GCA_001188425.1 Eucidaris tribuloides | reverse complement strand
TAATAAAAAAACTAAAGACATTCAGAATCTATTATTGCAGGGTTATGACTTTGGGGCATAAAGCTTTCAAATAACAAAAAATCCCCAAAACGAAACTTCGGCTTTAAAAGGATAATTGGAATGTGGCACTGTCATATGTTCTCTACCCGAGCCACTGCGATCTCCTCTCCCACCAGGTTTACACACTGAATTGCGGTAGTAGAGATACATTATGCGAGTTGCCTCAACGAAGTAGGGGCCAATTATATACCTTTCTATCTGCATGTACGCCAAACGCTTCTCCCCTTGAACTTACTGTTTTGCGTCGACCTACATATGACCGCTGAAATTATCTTATCACCACTTTTACTTAAAGCAAAGGAGATACGACTCTAAATCGTATATAATGTGTCTGAATGTGCGTCGGCATTTCGAAGAAAAATGGGGAAAAATATATATAAAGAGCAAGTACAAAATGTTGATTATTGATGATGAAATGGGAATAATGAATTGAATTGCAGTAGTGATAATGATTTGATTGTTTTCATTTTACATTCAGGCTCAAGTCGAGCAGCCAATGAGGAGGAGGAAGAATCTGATGACGTCATCGTTGAACATGGTACAATTACCTTAAAAAAGACAGCACTCATCGGCAGTAAGTACTTCACACAAATTATGGCTCACTTGTGAATGCATGCATTAACGTAATCGGGCGTAGGGTGCTACACCCCAACGGTGGTGAGGCGCAAATAATTATGAGACCATGTTATTATACTTTGTGTTATGTTAGTTATACGTCTATTAGAATTCACATTTTGCTTGCACTCTGATATACCATTACAGGAAAAGTGGTGGTGGGGGCATACATGAGTCCGTTCTTAATTTTCGATTTACAGCGAAGGACTAACTAAATTTCAAACAAAAAGCACAGTTCTTCTCGCACTATCGATAAGACCTAATGTTTTAAAACACATAATTCGTCATGTGGCTGACAGAGGTTAATTTGAATAGTATTGCCTTTGCCGAAGGGCGCTAACAGTAATTTGCATCCAACTTAAAAGCAATTGGCTAATTGGACATTTCCACTTAACAGATTAACAGGAATGCCTTTAAAGAAATCACAATGCTTTGTTTACATATGAAATAAACAAATGTTTCAAAAAATTCATCTTATAGTTTAAAATACTTCCCTTTCCCTGATCGCATGATTATACCAAGAAAATTAAATTTTTCTGATGATACCAAGTAGTGTTGCACGACTTCAGCATTTTAGAGAGTCGACTAGTCGCCCACCAATAGTCGCGACTCCGACTATTAGTCGACTATCAGTGTTCATGTTCAAGATTGGTGGTGTGGGGTGCATGGGTGTCGCAGTCGGAGTCGCAGTGAGTGCAACATATAATGGCAACACATGTATGATAGCATTGCACGATTAATTTATAGGCTGATCCAAGTACATTTTGGCAGTTCTGTTTGATTTGCAATCGAAGAGAGAGAGGGGGATTCATTTCTGTCACAAAATGGTAGATAAATGATTGGTAGTGCTAGTCAATTTTAACGTCTTTTGACTCAGTTTTTCATACAAATTAACATGTGATAAAAAGTCGACTATTGTGTTCCGATAGTCGGAGTCGCGACTCCGTGCAGGTAGTCGCGACTACGACTTTTCGCGACTTAGTCGTGCAACACTAATACCAAGCATGCAATTATATCTACTGAAAAGGAGACATAATCGGTCAAACTCAGGTTTCCAAACCTAAATTGAGGAGTTCACATTATGAACAACAGCCAATCAAAACGCGATCCAGAAGGGCAATCAAATGATTCATAACAAGGCAACAAAACTGTCACCGTCGATGGCTGGAAATAAGATGCTCGATGTATAAGTTGTGACTACCCAGAAAAACCTGTATACACGGCTCTTAAATGACCTGAGCCGGTCTGGGAGACTGTTTCAGACCTTAGAAGCTGTGAGGATAAAGCTTCTATCTCATGAGTTGTTGCAGAAGGAATTGAGGCGACGTGATCGGGAGTAGAAGTATTGACCTTGGTCTCACGCCTCCATTCTAGGCAAGGGCCGCCGGAAAGCGGGGGGGGGGGGGGCCAGAGGGGGCACTTGCCCCCAACAATGTTTTTTTGGGGGGGGGGGCAAAACGAGTTTTTGTCCCCCCCCCATGTGCCCCCTGAAAGGTGAAAAATAAACTAATAAAACAATTAGTAAAAGAAAAAAATGAACAATTAAGGCAATTTTCTTGTCTAAAATGTGTCAATTTCATAACTGAAAAATACGAAATTTTCGCCCCTGACGGGGCACTTACACTTAATATAAGTAAATTTAGTGTATAGATGATGGCCTCGTCTTCGACGAGTGTACCCCCGTGAAACATACCTTTAGTAAACCCTTCGTTTTGTTTCCTTTCTTCTAAGCTTTCTAGCAATATCAGAGTATTTTTCATTGCTTGAACATCGCGGTCACGTTTAAGCTTTTAATATGAATACATTTCACACTTAAATCGAATGGCAAAGTAAAAGGGGCTCCGTAATACAAGTGATATCTATATTGCTCAAAGAATAATACATATATTGGCTGATAAGCCCACATCATTTGTGACATACATGTACGTACGTTCATGAGAAATGGAGATTACTATGATTCTGAGCTCTCGCTCGGGTCGTTCTCGCATATACGTATAAATAAATGTTTCTGAAAGGATATTGCATGACAAATGTGACTTCTGTTATTTTGAGTCGAAACGAGCGTAATACAAAATTTACTTGATCAGACGTGAACATCTGTATACATTCTGAAGCGTTCGCTTGTTCTGCTCGTACTTAGTAAAATGAATAGTTTTCATAACCTTCGCAGGTAAATTTTTATTATATTTAATTCCCTAGAAATTTGTTTTTGAATGCTCTATAAACGCAACGTTTGAACTATATTTTTACAAAGAGTCCCTATTTATGAAATATACCTTTAATTTATGTTTTTACCATGCCTATAATCACGTATTTTTTATGTCTATTTCCAAAAATTTCCTGCCGTACCCCCCTCCCACACCCTCCCCCGCTCTGTTGATTCGCTCTCTCGCAAGTATCTCTACCAAATCTCAAGTAAAATATGTATTTACCATGCCTAGAAAATGTCTTTGCTACGCGTATTTTCTCAAAGTTGTGGGAGGGATACCACCCTCCCCAGCTCGGTCGCTTCGCTCCCTCGCATAGTATGACAACTTAACTACAGTTTGTCACATACTTCCTGTACATCGTTTTGAAAACCTGACTACACAATCCCCAATAATCTCTATAAAATATAGGCCTACCTTTCAAATATGTATTTACCATGCCTAGAATCACGTCTTTTCTATGCGTATTTTCAAAAAGTTCCTAACGTGGGAGGGGATATCTCCCTCCCACACCCTGGTCGCTTCGTTTACTACGAAGTGTGACCCCAATTACAGTTTTTCACATACTTCCTCTACATCTTTTATGAAAAATTGACAATGATCATCCCTAATAATTTTCAGAAATCATACCTTTTAAACATGCATTTACCATGCCTAAAATGAAGTCTTTTCTATGCGTATTTTCAAAAAGTTCCTACTGCGTGGGAGGGGGTATTCCCCTCCCAAACCCTCCCCCGCTCGTTCGCTATACTCTCTCGCATGTTTCCGTCAAGCCCCCAGTAGCCCCCCCCCCCAATTTCTACTCTAGAACCGCGCCTGCCCACACCCTCCTCCCCGCTTGCTTCCCTCCCTCGCCGAGGATCTCACACTATTTCATAAATGTGCCCCCATCAAGATTTTGCCCCTCCAAAACTAAAAGTGTTCCGGCGCGCCTGATTCTAGGGGCAGAGGGAGCATGTAATTTTAATCTTTTGGACACTGTTCGGCATGCACTTTACAGGACACAAGAAGGTGCAACCTCACGCCTACGGGTTAATCTTGGAAAAAATAAATTATGGTGAACAGTGCCTTCATCATCCTCATTAACCTTGAGAGTTTTTTTCCTGTACGTTATCTAACGTGCCAAGGATGGTAGAGGAGGCATTAATCCAGGGAGCATATTAAATTATGCTGCGGACTTGTGCCTTGCAGACTATAGTAATGGTAGTTCTACCTTTATATCTAACTTATTAGCATCTTTCCTCAGAGCATCTAGTCTTTGTCCAGCACTGGGTGTAATAGACTGGATGCTTACACCAATCAGTTTCTTATCTATGGTTACTCGTAAGATTTTAATGCTATCTCTTGTATCAAGGACAATTACAAAAGTACAAATTTTAGTTTGATGAGGTTCTCCGCCTCAAAATAATCATTTTACACTTAAAAGAGTCAAGTGTGACCTTACATTTAACGGACTATATGATTCCATATTTAGAGACTCTATTCAACTAGTCTGCTACCTCTGTTCGAAAGGATCTGATCGAACAGTGTTGAGTTGTTAGCATAGGAATAGCTCATTCTCACACACATCAATGAGGTCATGAAGATAAAGAAAATAAGCGGGCACAATACTGAGCCCTGAGGTACTGAAGCATTAACAGGAATGGCTTCAGACGCTTGACCTGCAACGACAATTGGAATCTGGCGGTTTGGCAGATCGTTAATTATTTAAGAGAGAGCCTTTCCACTCTCCTGTTGAATGTCAGTTTTGATATGAGGCCATTGTGCCCACCCCTTGCCAAATGCCCTCTTCATATCAAGTGCCATAAAGCAAACCAAATCTCCTTATCTAATGAGTTGATCCATTCCTGTGAAATGATTGTAAGAAAATCAGCGGTGCTCTTACCTAAACTGAATCCGAATTGTCTATAAGAAGCAAGGATTTCCTTATTTTCTCTGGTTGTGATGTGACGAACAATTATACGTTTTATGAAAAGAACACTGCTATTCTACATAATGTATTACACTGTTAACGAGATGGAACATATCTCATTCTTTATCTTAAAGTAACAGAGGTCGTCACGACGCTTAATGGAGAAGAGATTTCGCGTGAAGTTATTTCGGAAGGTAAATAATACATGCACAATTTCGCGCATTAATCATGCTTGGTAAACCGATGCATATTCCCTGTAATTTACGATATCGCAAAATTTCACCTAATTTGGTTTCGGTCGAGAGTCATAATTTTAATCACAAAATTTGAATGAAAACTTGCAAAAAGTTCATTTAGTGTGAAAAAAAATGTATGCTTATTTCAGAAAAGAAATCATTGTACTTTGTTTAGACTGTTTTTTTTTTTGGACGTATTGGTGCATTTATGATTCACGTTGATGTCAATGTTCGTACTTAAATGATATGTGGATATGTCGGCCCTTCTATACAGCGTGGCCCAAAAAGAATGCTACACATGCGATCGTTAATTTCTTCAAAGTCATTCAAAATATGTCACTGGTTTTCCAACAAAATGATACCATGATCAATAATTTTGATTGAGGTGTTTGGATCTTAGAACTAGTTTTCTGAGGCAATGCAATTTCCTAAATTTGCTATTTTTAACCTCTATCGATCATCAGAGTCTGAAATATTCTCATGTTACGGTGTGCCATAGAATAAGCTCTGTAGAAAGAAAGGGCAGGATTGTCTGGTATGGCATGCTGAGACGCGAGAATATCTCCGTGTTCGGATAACCACCGGTGATTAAAAATTGGCAAATTTGGGAAATGACATTGCCTCGGAAAAATGGCCGCAGGACCTAAACGAATGACTCAAAATCAATGATCATGGTACAATATTATTGGAAAAAGATTGTTCTAATCGCTGAAACAAAAACCAATGACATATTGCAGATGATGTTGAAGAAATAAGCGATTGCAGGTGTAGCATTCTTTCTGGGCCACCCTGTATAGTGTATCTTAACTGTATGAAATTGGATAAACATGTTTAGTCTGATGATTTAATTAATGTATTAAGTGTTTGTAAATTCATGATGTTGTTGTGTACAGCGGGACACCTTTTTATGGCTAAACGGTGATTGCATTGTGTCGTGTTTTGTGTTGAATATTGATTGCAAAATGATTTTGATTGTGTGGAAATAAATGAAATAAAAAAATAAAATAAAATAAAATAAAATAAATATTATGTTTCTTTCATACACAGACACAACAAGGCCTTTTAAGGTGACTTCATCCGAACTATCGATGTATGAAGACAAAGAAACATAGGCAGCACGTGTGCACACTGGTGTAAATCCGTGACGTCATCCTATTCATCAGGGGGATGGTCTATTCATTCAACCCCCCCCCCCCCCGATGAATAAGGTGACGTCACGGATTTACGCCAATGCGTGTGCAAGACAGCGTATGGGAATTTGGTAGCACAGTGTGTATTTTCTGGGATAAAAATCATCTCCCCACTTGCTTTATGGAAGAAATTTTGTACAATATCATGAAATGATAGTAAAGTGGTTTGATCTGGAAGAATAAAATTAACTGTTATTACTTCTGATAATTGGCTACCAGCCGTGTCTTAGATGTACAATATTTTATAGATCTTGTAAGGATGTGTCTCATTGAGTTTCATAAATATATTAAAAACAGGAATTTGGTAGCACAGTGTTTAACTTCTGGGATAAAAATCATCTGCCTACTTGCTTCATGGAAGAATTTGTATACAATGTGAAATTGATAGTAAAGTGGTTTCATATGGAAAAATGACATCAAATATTGTTTGTTTTGATAATTGGCTACCAACGGTGTTTTAGATGTACAATATTTTATAGATCTTGTAAGGATGGGTCTTATTAGGTTTCATAAATATATTAAAAAAAGGAACAGACAGACATTTTATGAATTATTTTCGCTGACGATCAATATAGCACCCCATAGTACAAACTTTATGAATTAACTGGTTTTTCGAGCACGCACTTTAAAACAAACTCATTTTTACAAATAAGGGGAACCAATGATATTCAGTAACTGTAAATGTATTAACTTTATTCACTACAAATAGCAAAATTCCTTAACAAGACAGATATCATATAACGTGACATGTCTAATAAATATGATATACTCGAATGAAATCGTATTCCAGAATGTATTTTGATTATGCAATCCAGTTTCACGGTAACTTTGAATTGCATGTAAGACATCTGTGGCTATTAACGTAAAAATACGTGCTTAAATACACAATAAAAGTGGCATTTGCACACAAAACGATATTAAGCCAACAACATACAATGTATATCAAAGTACCATCGTTACTTGGACACAGCAAACAGAACTTCAAACACATAGAGTTACAGAAAACGTTTGAACTCATTTACAAAGCGTAACTTGGGTTAATTTATATTGATGTTTCCATTGTGTACTGAAAGGTAAAGCTAGGCTGTTCAATCAGGAAAATCAATTTAATACGTAATTTCACTAAAACACATAAGGTATGTACAGACTAAATATGGAACAAAATGAGTAGTTTCACCTTAGCGTAGGTCAAACTCAAAATGAAATGGCAGGGTTGGAAGAAGTCCGTTATTTAGGATAAAATATATATGAATCAAAGGCATCATTAACTCTCTCCTTGTCACGTTTGCAGTTTTACACAGGTGAATAAGAGAGGTAAACATAGAGTTGGTGATATCTGACAATACACAGTCCCTGCGAAGGAGAGTACACATTTCTGCTCACGTAATTACTTTACTCAAAGTTTTCACGCTTTGTCCAGAACATTTTCACAGCAAATAGGAAGATTGAAAAATAGATTTATCCCAAATTTATGACTGCCTCTAATCCTGTTTTCTCCATTTAACTTTCAAAACAACAAGCACTTTTAAACGTGAATGTAACGTCATGCACTTATACATACACTTCTCTTTTTTTAATCTATATTATTGTGTAATCTGCGGTGATTTATATTATTCAAATGTATTCATATAATCAATAGATTTTGGAGTGATTTGTAGATTCAGGTATCTAATGCTATTTTGTTTTATCGATAAGGTGGCTATACATTGCAGGACACGACTGTCTTACCCGCAGGAGCCTTATTTTATTTTAACATATTAACTCTCACGCGACATGGCGGTTTAATTTACCAAAGACTGCCGAGCCCGAGCCTGATTGGCAGATTCTCAAGTCCAAGTTACAAAGTCCAAGACCGTCCTACCCTAACTCTTTTTATTCAGACCTCCAAAGTCACTTTAAATAACCTCTCCAGGGGTGCTACAACCAATCTGAACACAGTATTAGCTTAAGAAAGTCCACAGGACTAGACGACAGCTACCCAGCCAAAAACATAACAATAACAACGTACGCAGTCTGAACACAACATTCATGTATGTATGTGCATAGAACTACAGCGCGAAGCGCATCGTCCACCAATCAGTGTGTCGTGCGTACAGGCATTTAGCCAATCACAAGGACAGTATTGACCGTGCTACAGTATATGAGGTGCAGACGTCAGATACAGTACTTTCCAATGGCCATATCACAAAAAAGACAACCCACGATACAATTGTTTCACCGTGAAGTCTTGCGTCGTGCGGTGTTTAACCCGTGTAGTCCCAGAGGTAAGATATTGTGTTGTCATTAGCATTTAACCTTTACACCTTGGTACTGAGAGGGTTGAACGCCTTACGTACATTATACCAAAATATTTTTTTTTTCAAAGTTCTGTGTGAGAATCTACGCTCCTTCGTCTCCGCTTCCGCGCGTCGGGATACGTCACTCTATATCGTCCGTAGTCGAGAGTGCTGGGGACGAAGGTCGCATTTCCCACTATAACGCCGTGATGTCCGTAGATACCTTGGTCAAGCAACATCTTTGATCCTGCAAAAATACCGACATAGAATAATACACACACACACAAAAATGTAGATAACATTTTAACAACTAGGGAGTTACTAAACATACGATACATAAGTTTTAAATATGGGACAACCTTTCCATTTATCATAATTCCGTCAAAATGAATGCATTGTTATCACAAAATTGTAATATTAACGGTAGTCTAGTTTTGGTGCAATAATGGTGAGAAAAATGTGTTGTTTTTTTGGGTGATCCGCGTATTCGCGGATCACCATAGAGTTTGTACGATTTTTTTTCTTTATTTATTCATGTTTCTTTCTGGTCATTTTTTGTGCAGACGATATCTCAAGAACGATAGGATCATTAATCTTATGACTTAGCATAATTACGTCCTATGTCAATATCTCGGGATTTTCCTACCTGTCAATGTCATAAAACATCTGTGACGTCATTACTTCCATCTGATAACCCCTCCCCCCAAAAGAAATACTAATGAATCCATCATCTCCCTTTAACCATTGGCTACCACTCTCGCGATTGGATGTAAACCGTCGTGCATTGCATAGCAACCATTCCTACACTGAAGTCTTTTGTAGAACGGAGCGCTACAAAAGAAGCGCTCTTCCCTATCTAATTAGGCTGTTAAATGCTAACTCATGAATCTATCGTCTCGCCACCCTGTTTGGGATATAACACAAATTTAAATTAACCTTTAAATGTTAAATTTTGCACCCATTAAGTGGAACCATTCTCAGTCTTGCTTTTATTATGTGATATATCTGAAATATGACTTTAAATTCATTTTTTTTTATTTATATGTTTTCAACGAAAAAGTAAAAATTCATCGTTTATTCTGTGTGGGAATGGTTGCTGCGCAATGATACTCAAATATCAAACAATACTTGATTAAATATAATGACATATAATACATATATTTGTTAACTATACCCCTTGTGCAATATAATTTCCTGAATTAACTGCCGTATGATGTGGAATGTACTTTAGTTTTGCAATGCCTTTTCTCAATATGACGTTTTAATGTATTTTAACTTTGTTCTGTATTTTTAATGGATGTATTTTATAATTGTATCTAAATTATATCTTGAATAATAATCCATAAATTCAATCATGTACCTCAATCAAATTTTCACTTTATGTATGGGAACTCCCAGACCAGTGTGTTTGTTTATCCTATCTTTTCAGAATTATTTCCTATGTCCTTCTTAAATTCAAATTTTATTAAAACAATAAAAAAAAACACATGTACACATAATATATACGCACACCGGTCTGGTAGCTCCCTCACTAGTTTGTCTTCTTTCATCCACATTATTAAGCAATATATGATTGTGATAACTGAGACCTCGTAAGAATTTAAATATCATATACACAATTTCTTTTGATTTATACGTCAGACTGAAACAAACAATAACTTTACAAATTCAAATACTCTAAGGAATTCATATCTCATTATGCCATGCCAAATGTTATTTTTCAATAATTGTATATTTTATGTATTTAGGTATTTTAATGTAATTGTTGTACAATTCAGCCTCTGGCTGCGATGCAATGAACAATAAACCATGAATAATAATAATAATAATAACATTTCCCTGACCACAGCTTCCATAGAGGACAACTCCCCCTGCAAAAAACCCCCAGATGACAGCTCCCTTGGGGAACAACTTCCCTATGACAACTCACAAGGAGGACAACTCCCACGGCGAAATATAATAATATTGTGGTTCCAGACTAAACAGTCTGCT
>JZLH01S0256649.1:35404-50529 GCA_001188425.1 Eucidaris tribuloides | reverse complement strand
TCTTAGGAAATGTGGACATTAAAAAAATAGTTTGTTAGTAAAGTGTGTATGTACCTGTTCCTTTGTGTGTGTGTGTGTGTGTGTGTGTGTGTGTGTTTTACTTTTCAGACAAGTTGTGAATTAATATTAATTCATCAGGAATAAATAAACTGTCGTTTACAAGAAGCTTGACAAATATTCTTTTTTTTTCTTCCAGCCGTTACCTGCACAATACCAGTCTATCCATCGACGAACCTGAATGCTGTTTTACTTCAAACTTCCCAGCTTGTGGGAGCTTCAGAATTAGAAGTTAACTGCGATGCAGGAACAAATGTAACTTACGGGACTACGTGTAGCTTTGCTTGTATAACTGGTTACAACTTAATCGGGAGCGCCAATATAACTTGTCTCGGGAGTGGACACCTCTCCGATAGTTTACCTACTTGTGAAGGTACGTTTCCAATGAGTTTTCTTTACTTCACGGAGTATACGTCTGTATTATGTTTTTGTGATTATCTGTACGGGAAACATACCATGAAGTACCTACCGTAACAACAACAACTTTTTAATGTATGAATAGCACTCGTTGAACCAGAAATTTTTTTGATTCAAGATTTACTTTTTTTTGTTCCTTTTTAATCTTCTTTATAGTTGTGGTGTGTCCATTGCCGCTGATGCTACCCTCCAATCTGGTTCCTACTTCTGACAACTGCACTGAGGGGAGTGATATCACGTACAATGGAACGTGTTCGTTTGAGTGTGGTGAGGGATTTAACCTGACAGGAACCCAGACATTAAAGTGTAAAGCTGATGGGATGTTTTCGGATTCTTTACCAAGTTGTGGAGGTATGAAAATATCATGTTACAGTTGTGCTAACAGTCTTAAAAATATGTAATAAGATTGTGTTCTTTTAACCCTATGTGGCCCGGATAATAGCCCCCCCCCCCGACAAAGTTCGCGACCATTCCGCCGCGCGAAATTTTTTGACCGCGCCGCTTGCTGAATTTTTACTTTCAAGTCTTGCGCATCTTTTGAGACCATGTTTGCGAAAATCGGACATACTGTTATGACGCTGCGTGACTTTTTGTACATGCATGTCAACCCAAAATCTGTTCAAAAATGTGATTTTATGTACAATTTGAATACAATTGTGTTTTCAGCCAAAATTCATAAATGTATGATTTTTGTTTACTTTTACTGGTTGAAATTAATTAATTTTATGCTGTTTATCATCGCAAAAGTGTCCCCAACAAATTTCATCAAAAAACTCCCAAAAACAAAAGGTAAAAAAAAAGAAATACATAAGAAATTCACGAAAAAAATAAAATACATAAAAAATTTCTTTTGATTCAGCAATTTGTTTTGTAGATAATTGTTAGAAATGGCAAAAAGAATATTTTAACGAAAAATTTGTATTCTATAAGTTGCTTGAAGTGAGTAATAGGCGAAAATATGATTTCAGGCATAAATATCCATAATTAATTACTTTAAAAATAGAAAGTAATTGTTTTCCAAAAATCCAACTACACAATTTTGGAGATTAACATCCAGCTCTATGCACATGCAAATTTTCATGGCGATCGCGCGATCCGCGGCCGAGATCTGAAGGTGGGGGGCTATTTTCCTTGGGCTATGCAGTTTCAAAATAGCCCGAACTATTTAGGGTTAAGGTTAGACTACCTGTTAAAAAATTGCAATATTATTTACCATATTCTACGGCTACAAGTAATTGCTTTACGTTGCGTCCGTCCTGTTACTTTCGTTTACGTAAATCTTAGTGAAGTCTGAGCATTTTTGCGTATTTCCATAACAATTATCCATTATCTCTTTCTGTATTTTTCAGTTGTCCAGTGTTACGTTCCGGCCTTTCCCTCCTCCCTACTGTCATTGGATAATAGTTGCATGGGACGTACTTATATCAACTACACCGACCAATGTTCATTTATGTGTGATGTTGGATATAATCTTATCGGTAATTCGACAGTAGCATGTGGCCTAGAAGGAGCTCTTTCCAGTAACTTACCTACTTGCGAAGGTAATAATTCATGTAATACAATGAGTTGAATATGTATATGCCTTAGATTTTTCTTAGAATTTATTCAAACATTATGCCAATTCGGATAATTCGTTGTCAGTTTCTCATTTCGGCTATTTTATGAAATAATTAGGTATATTGAATTGATATTCCATAACGCAAAGAACAATTCTTAACGCAAAGAACAATTCATACACTGCGTTACTTATTAACCCTAACTGCACTGGGGGAGGGGGAGCTGGGAGGCCCCCTTCGACGTTTCGCGCGATATACCCGCAACGCGAAAAAGCTCGCCGCAACGTTTCGTCCCCTTTTTTTCAAATCTCCCACATCTTTTACGACCATTTTCACGACGTCCGGGTACGTGGTTCCGGAGTTGAGCATAATTTTGTACGACTGCTCAAAAACGTGAATTCATGTACAACATTCAATAGCATAATCTGTCGTTTTCAGTATGAACATTTTTGCTATTACTCATTCAAATTGATTAATTTCATGCTATTTATGATTGCAGCAGTGTCGCCGACAAATTTCCTCGAAAAAACATTAAAAAACAAAAGGTCGAGAAAACAAGAAAATACATAAGAAATTGAAAAAAACAATCAAATACATAAGGAATAAGTTTAGATATCGTAAATTTTTGGTGGTACATTTGCTAAAAATACTATCCAGACCAGAAATTACCACATTTGGAGATTTATTTAGTGATTTAGATGAAAAGGACTGCTTTTACTCAAAAATCATGCATAAATTAGCATAATTAATCAAACAACATTATTTAAAAAAACAACAACACAATTTTGAATAGTACTTGACAGGCAACGTGCGTGCCGATTTTCGTCGCGATCGCGCGGTCGACGGCCGAGATCATTTGGGGGGGGGGGGCCTCCGAGGCCCAGTACAGTAAGGGTTAAAACTCCTGAGAAAAATTGTTTCTCAAAATACTTATGTAGCATTACTGCAAATCATTCATTTAAAACAACCTTTGTTCTATTTTTTTCTATGTAATTATTAGATATCAGGCTTATGATTTGTTTATTTATTCTGCTCCACAATCTAGTCAAACCTTTTTAATGTTTCTTTTTCTCTCACTCTCTCTCTCTCTGATTCACATGACTTTTAAACGTGTGGTTTCGATTGGTAGTGCATTTAATGTTTAAGAGATATTAAATTTGATTAATATTCGTTCAATATTTTTTCCTTTACTTACCATAAAGCCATCCTCACTTGTCCCCAAAACATCTCCACGATCGCTGATCCTTTCAGCGAAACTGCCACTGTTACATGGCCTAGAATAGGTGCGGGAGTCACTTCTACACCTGCTAATGGAACAGCGTTCGTTCAAGGAGTTACACCTGTATCTGTTGACGGTCGAAGTGACGAATGTACATTCCATGTTTACGTAGAAGGTCAGTCTCAAACAATGAAGCAACTGTTACTAATCACTTATTTCAATACTGTTACCATTTCACCGATATTTGGATATGGTATGAGTGTTGAGATGGCTCATCTAAATCATTACCAATTCAAATAATTTCGTCTTGTCGAATAGATTTCCCTTTCCCTTCTTCAGCATCTTCTAAAACTTTCCTAAACAAATTCCACAGAAATTTTGGCATTATAATTGAGGAATATTAGATTAGATCTAGGGGAAAGTTAGCCGTACCGTTATCAAAAATACATCATGTGGAAGTGACAGGTTTCTAACGGTTTTCCGTATTTTGAGAGCATAAAAGATTAATTTCCTTTTAAGTCTCAAAGAATGATATACTCGATAACGCATGGAGGGATGTTTTGGGTGATGACAACCCCAAAACCCCTTGTTTTCCGGAAAACACTCCCTTTTTTCAAAAGAGCGTGTTTTAAACACACAGAAAAATGACTAAGAGTAGCAAGAAGGTCGTTGGTTTTTTATTATTATTTTGTCGCTCTGATTGGCACTTTGGCCATTTTGGGGGGCCGCGACAGGTTCCCGCTTGGCCGTGGTTTGGCCGTGCAACAGGCTCTTGACAGACCTAAGGACTAATTTGTTTAGCTTTGTTACTTCGCTGTTTGGCCTTGAGAGATTCCCGTTTGGCCGTGTTACACGTACTCGCCGGACCTTAAAACGTTTTTTTTTCTTATCGCTGCGCTGCCTGGCCGTGGTTTGGAAGTGGAAGATTTCAGGGCCGCCCTTGCATAAAACACACACTTAAAAAAACCTGGCTGCGCCTATGACTATACCTATCATTATTTGTTTCAATTTGTTTCAATTTGTTTCTTCATGTGAGCTACATTGTGTTCATTATTCTCTTATATATGTCAACAGAGCTTTTGACTCCAGTATGTCCTGAATCATCAGTCTTCGAGATAGACACTCTTTCGACAACGATATCATGGCAGTATCCTGACCAACCGTTTTCCATGTATTCCATTCAGTCCAACATCGCAAACGGAACATCAGTAAATGTGACATCTACTACTTTAGTCATACTTTCAATCGTTGACCATCCGGACTACAACTGTACCTTTAACGTCACCGTCAAAGGTAAATAATTCTTTCATTTTAAGCGAAAATTTGGTATCCCCTGTGTTGGTACCTAGTTTTCCGACATAAGTAATCATAGTATTTGTTCAGCTTCAATTTAAATAAATTTCAATATGACTACTTACCGTGAACTACTTCTGTAAGCAGGAAACATGTAAGTGTCAAAATTAGCATTATCACGGCTCTTTTTTTGTTAACAATCTTCCAAATTCTTTTTGACATTTTGTACTTTGTTATAGTTTACCTTAAGTTAAGCGAATTGTATTTCCCTTTCCATAACAGCTATCCTCATGTGTCCCCAAAACATCTCCACCATCGTTGATCCTTTCAGCGAAACTGCCTTGGTCACTTGGCTGAGAATAGGTGCAGGAGTCACTACTACTCCTGGTAATGGAACAGCGTTCGTTCAAGGAGTTACATCTGTATCTGTTGATGGAAGAAGTGACGAATGTACATTTTACGTTGATGTCGAAGGTCAGTTCCAAACAACAACTAAACTACCCTCATATTTTACAGTATTTTTTTTCAGCATTGTTTATTTTGATTGTTAACTGGTTGTGGTATAAATGTTGACATGACTCATTGTCAGTTCTTTCTTTTCTTCAGCATCTTCTGAATTTCGCAGAAATTATGAACATTATAGTAAATGATATTAGATTAGATCTACATGAAAGTCAGCCATACTCTTATCACAAATATATCAGTGGGAAGGACAGCTACGGTTCTAACGTTTTTGTCCGTGTTCTGAATGCATCAAACATATAGAGTGTTTGGAAGTTTCAAATAATGGCATATTCCCTACGCGTATGGAGCGGTGTTTTGGGGTATCAACATCTCAATAGCACTCCCCCGTTAATAGCAGGTGTTTTAATCCCCCGTTAATGACGGAAAAAAGTGACCTGAGGTAATGACAACGGCGCGATTTTTTAAAGTTGTCCATCCGATTTGCACTGTGGCCATTTTAGGCGCCGTGACAGGCTCCCGTTTAGCCGCGGTTTTGCCTTCAAACAGGTTTTCGTCTGACCTGATTTTTTTTCCTTGGGAGTTTCCCGTTAGGCAGTGCATTAGGTTCCCATTGGACCTGAAGACTTTTTCTAATCGTTGCTTCCGTGTTTGGCCGTGAGAGATTCGCGTTTGGCCGAAGAACACGTTCTCGTCGGATATGAGGACTTTTTGGCGCTTGTCGCTTCGCTGTGTAAACGTGGTTTGGCCGTGGAAGTATGCTCCGCTCCTGCATACAATACCCCCTTCAAAAATCCTGCCTAGGAATATGACATGATCTATACCGGTCATTTGTTACTGAAATAAAAAGAAATAAATGCATTTGTTTTATAATGAGAATCACACAGATTTATTACTTTCTTATATAATGTCCACAGAGCTTTCGACTCCAGTATGTCCCGAATCGTCAGTCCTCGAGATCGACGCTCTTTCGACAACGATATCATGGCAGTATCCTGACCAACCGTTTTCTATGTATCCCATTCAGTCAAACATCGCAAACGGAACATCAGTAAATGTGTCATCCACTACCTTAGTCATGCTTTCAATTGTTGACCATCCGGACTACAACTGTTCCTTTACTGTCACCGTGAAAGGTAAAATTTCACCTTTTAAGCTAAAATTGGTATCTCCTTTCATGGGCACCATTTATTAAGGCAAATATATTCCAAGTATATATTTTGTATCTTTCTTTGCTCTTTCTCGTTCAGCTTGTTTTTCACATCAATTTCGAGGTTATTGCTGTCAAAGAACGATGTGTTGTAAAACCAAGATTATGATATAGTGTTAATATAAGCATCATCATAACTTTTTATGACTAAATTCTACTAACATCAGTAACAGTGACACAAATATAGTGTTACCCAACTCTTTTATCTAACTTGGTGAAATTTGTTTGAAGCAACGTGCAATAATTCTTGTAGTTAATTTCACGTGCAATGACCATCCCTATTTCTTTCCATAAACAGCCATCCTTTCGTGTCCACAAAACATCTCCACCATCGCTGATCCTTTCAGCGAAACTGCCACCGTTACATGGCCTAGAATAGGTGCGGGAGTCACTACTACACCTGGTAATGGAACAACGTTCGTTCAAGGAGTTGCACCTGTATCTGTTGACGGTCGAAGTGATGAATGTACATTCCATGTTTTTGTCGAAGGTAAGGTTCGAGCAAACCGAAGCAACTACCCTTAAATATTCCTTCTTTAACCTCTGTGTGGTATTAGTCTTCTAGTCGTAGTGTCTTTTAATCGAAGTGTCGTTTTATTCTTTCTCTGCACTCTCTGATACGTTCCGTATTTAATTTCATAGAAGTTCTGGATATAAAATAAAGTCAAAATAGATGAGTTGCAAAATGACATCTGCAATAAGTTTTCACTGAACAGGATTCCAACGCTCGTTTTTTTTTTTAGCTGTTTCTGTTTGTATACAGTAGAAGATGGTTGTTTGGAAGTTTTAAATATTTTTATTTTTCATTTGCCTGTTTCCCACGTGAAAGATTTTTCCATTTGTTGTAAAATGTCAATCACACTGTTATCATCATTTTGTCATTGATATCACAGAGCTTTTGACTCCAGTATGTCCTGAATCGTCAGTCCTCGAGATAGACATTCTTTTGACAACGATATCATGGCAGTATCCTGACCAACCGTTTTCCATGTATTCTCTTCAGTCCGACATCGAAAACGGAACATCAGTAAATGTGTCATCTACTACTTTAGTCATACTTTCAATCGTTGACCATCCGAACTACAACTGTACCTTTACCGTCACCGTCACAGGTAAACATTCCTTCCTTTTTCAGCTAAAATTGGTATCCCCTGTGTTCGCTCCGTTAATTCCGACATAAGAAATCGTAGTATCTTTTTTGGTTTCCGTTCCTTACTCTCTCATGCACAATTTTAAATTGATTTAGGGTGTTTACTCTCAAGAACGATGTGTTATGAGACCAAAGATCATGTAGTGCCAGCATCAGCATTATTTAAACTCTGACTAAAATTGATTTATGTCAGTCAAACTGATTAAATTTTAATATTACCCCACTTTTTTGTCTGATATTCTGAATTTTCACAAATCTTTCAATAATCTTTCAATAATCCTTGTTGTTTATTTCACATACATAAAACACATTTATATTTCTTTTCGTCACAGCTTTCCTCACGTGTCCCCAAAACATCTCCACCATCGCTGATCCTTTCAGCGAAACTGCCACAGTTACATGGCCTAGAATAGGTGCAGGTGTCACTACTACACCTGTTAATGGAACAGCGTTCGTTCAAGGAGTTACACCTGTATCTGTTGACGGTCGAAGTGATGAATGTACATTCCATGTTTATGTCGAAGGTAAGGATCAAATGAACCAGGGTAACTACCGCTTAATTGTTTTTTTATTTAACCTCTGTGTGGTATAAGTCCTCTAGTCGAAGTGTGGTTGTTTTCTTCCTCTGCACTCCCTGAAACGTTCCGTATTTAATATCATAGAAGGTCTGGATATAAAATTTACAAAATTTCAACGTTCGTTGTTTTATCTGTTTCTGTTTTTGGAGAGTACAAGATGGGTGTTTGGAAGTTTGAAATACACATCGTCTATCTTTTATTTGCCTGTTTCCAACGTGAAAGATGTTTCAATTTGTTGTATAATGTCAATATATGTAAATCATCTTTATTTCAAATCAAATCAAATTAAACATGTGACAAACAGATACACCCAGGTCCTTTGAAGGGAAGAGAAGGAGATTTTCCTTCTCACTCGGCAGTAGGCAGGGTTACAAACTCATAAACAAAACAGGTTTGAACAAACGCAATGGTAACAATTTGAAAACAAAATAACAAAACGATAACAAAATGCCTGTGGTGTATCAGTCTCACAAATAATTTGTTAAACATGTATTGATAAAATTAATAATAAACTGTTATCACTATTTTGTCATTGATATAACAGAGCTTTCGACTCCAGTATGTCCTGAATCGTCAGTCCTCGTGATAGACACTATTTCGACAACGATATCATGGCAGTATCCTGTCCAACCGTTTTCAATGTATTCCATTCAGTCGAACATTGCAAACGGAACATCAGTAAATGTTTCTTCCACTACTTTAGTCATACTTTCAATCGTTGACCATCCGGACTACAACTGTACCTTTACCGTTACTGTTACAGGTAAACGTTCCTTCCTTTTTCAGCTAAAATTGGTATCCCCTGTGTTCGCTCCGTTAATTCCGACATAAGAAATCGTAGTATCTTCTTTGGTTTCCGTTCCTTACTCTCTCATGCACCATTTTAAATTGATTTAGGGTGTTTACTCTCAAGAACGATGTGTTATGAGACCAAAGATCATGCAGTGCCAGCATCATCATTATTTAAACTCTGACTAAAATTCAGTCATGTCAGCCAAACTGATTAAATTTTAATATTATCCCACGTTTTTTGTCTGATATTTTGAATTTTGTTTGAAAAAAACTTTCAATAATCCTTGTTTATTTCACATACATAAAACACATTTATATTTCTTTCCGTTACAGCCATCATTACGTGTCCCCAAAACATCTCCACCATCGCTGATCCTTTCAGCGAAACTGCCACCGTTACATGGCCTAGAATAGGTGCGGGTGTCACTGCTACACCTGCTAATGGAACAGCGTTTGTTCAAGGAGTTACACCTGTATCTGTTGACGGTCGAAGTGATGAATGTACATTCCATGTTTATGTCGAAGGTAAGGATCAAATGAACCGAAGCAACTATTTGTTCTTTATTTAACCTCTGTGTGGTATAAGTCGTCTGGTCGAAGTGTCGTCGTTTTCTTCCTCTGCACTCCCTGAAACGTTCCGTATTTAATATCATAGAAGGTCTGGATATAAAATTTATAAAATTAAGTCAAAATAGATGAGTTGCAAATGATATCTGCAATAAGTTTTTACAGAACAGGATTTCAACGTTCGTTGTTTTATCTGTTTCTGTTTGTATAGAGTAGAAGATGGTTGTTTGAAAGTTTTAAAGACATATCCTCTATTTTTCATTTGCCTGTTTCCCATGTGAAAGATGTTTCCATTTGTTGTAAAATGTCAATCACACTGCTATCATTATTTTGTCATTGATATCACAGAGCTTTTGACTCCAGTATGTCCTGAATCGTCAGTCCTCGAGATAGACATTCTTTTGACAACGATATCATGGCAGTATCCTGACCAACCGTTTTCCATGTATTCTCTTCAGTCCGACATCGAAAACGGAACATTAGTAAATGTGTCATCCACTTCATTAGTCATACTTTCAATCGTTGACCATCCGGACTATAACTGTACTTTTAACATCACCGTCACAGGTAAATAATCATTCCCTTTAAGCTAAAATTTGATATTCCGGAAACTAAAACCATTTATTCGGAATAAATAAGCAAAGTAGTTTCTTCGGAAAGAACTATGAAAAGAAGAATGCTAGTTTGGCATTATGTGACGACGTGAAACTCACCCAGATAAACGAAAGTCAGAAGTATCATAGAAAATGAATGAAATGAAATAAAAATCGGCAGGGCACTGATCTAGATAAAAGACTACAGAAGAGACTGAGAAACTCAGAAATTGGTAACCAAAAACACGCAAGAAAATAAGAGGTTGACTAAAGAGAATATGGAGAAATGAAATAACAACATACGCAAACACAAAATGGAACAGAAGGGCAGCAAAAAGCATTAAATGGAAAATTATTAGCAAGGGTTTCATCCAAAAATAGATCAACAATGCATGATGATGATGATGATGATGATGATTTTCTTCAGATACCTTTCTATGCTCATTCAGTCTGCCTTTCAAAGATATTTTGAGGTGTTTGCCACCAGAAACCAAATGTTATTGGGCCAAATATCCCATTGCTCTATAATATCACCATTATTAAAACCCTTATAAGACTAAATTCACAAATGTCAGTAATATTGAGACAACTATATGTTTCCCTAATTCTTTCGTCTAATCTTCTGAATTTTGCTTGAAATACTGTGCAATAATTCTTGCATTTAATTTCACGTACATTTAACATTTTGTTCTTTCCGTAACAGCGATCCTTACGTGTCCCCAAAACATCTCCACCATCGCTGATCCTTTCAGCGAAACTGCCGCCGTTACATGGCCTAGAATAGGTGCGGGAGTCACTACTACACCTACTAATGGAACAGCGTTCGTTCAAGGAGTTACACCTGTATCTGCTGACGGTCGAAGTGAAGAATGTACATTCTATGTTTACGTCGAAGGTAAGTATCAAACAACCGAAGCAACTACCCTTAATTATTCTTTTAAAAAACTGTTTGGTATCAGTGTTCACTATAGTCGGAGTGTCTTCCTTTTTCTTCTTCAGCACTCTCTGAAACCTTCCGTAATAAATTTCTGGGAAATTGTGGACACATAGATAAGTCAAAATAGATTAATTGCAAATGAAGTGTGATATACTTTTTTCACAAGACAGGATTATAACGTTATTTTTTTTATTAGTGTATTAGTTTGGGAGAGTAAAATATAACTGTATGGAAGTTTCAAAGACATACAGTTACAATCGCAATTTTTGTCACGTCACAGACGGCTACAAACGCGTTTCCTGAAACGAATTCTGCGTTTCGTCGCGTTTGAACATCGTTTCAAGAAACGCGTTTCAGTAAACGCGTATGTAACGTTTTTCGATTAAGACTGTATCCTGTGTGTTTTATTGTCTGTTTACGACATGAAAAATGTTTTAAATGTTGTATTATATCAATCACACTGTGTTTATTATTTTGTCACAGAGCTTTCGTCTCCAGTATGTCCTGAATCGTCAGTCCTCGAGATCGACACTCTTTCGATAACGATATCATGGAAGTATCCTGGCCAACCGTTTTCTATATATTCCATTCAGTCCAACATCGCAAATGGAACATCAGTAAATGTTTCCTCTACTTCTGTGGTCACACTTTCCATTGTTGACCATCCAGATTACAACTGTTCCTTTACCGTCACTGTCATAGGTAAATAATACTGCCTTTGAAGTTTTTCTTTCGTATCCGCTACATCGGTACCGTTCATTCCGACATAGGAATTTTCTGCTAACACCTTTGTTTGCTCTGTCAGTCTGCCTTTAAAATCAATTTGATGTGTTTGCTTTTAAAGAATGATGTGTTGTCAGACCATTGATCCTGTAGTTGTTCATAATTATTATGGTTAAATATCCACAATATTGCGCTTCTTTTTTTCTAGCTGTTACCTGTACAATACCAGTCTATCCATCGACGAACCTGAATGCTGTTTTACTTCAAACTTCCCAGCTTGCGGAATGGTCAGAATTAGAAGTAAACTGCGACGCGGGAACAAATGTAACTTACGGGACTACATGTAGCTTCGCTTGTATTACTGGTTACAACTTAATCGGGAGCGAAAATATAACTTGTCTTGGGAGTGGAGACCTCTCCGACAGTTTACCTACTTGTGAAGGTGTGTTGCCAATAAGTTTTCTTAAATACAATGAGTACCCTCCCTACTCAAAAGTATTGCAACATTTACTATAACGCATGCAATTTGAGTTGAAGGGGTCTTTGTATAAAGATGTCCTAATGAAGTATATTATTGAAAAATAAGAAATTATTTGAACAGAATTCAATGAATATTCTTTCTCCTTTCTTCTCCAAGGCGGAGAGATTGTCAGATGCAGGCACACCCACGACAGGGGGGGCTAGAACATAAAAATTTTACATTTTTTCTCCTCCCTATAGGGGTGGGGGGTTAATTCACACTAGCATCGTAATTCGGTTTCATATTTCCCGTGAAACGGTTTTGATGGTTCGGAAAGACTTCCAACAAACAAAAAATGTCAATATGTTCCTCTGAAGTGGTCTCAGAAAGAAGTCCACACCCTTCGAAGAAGAAAGCGCCTCCTTTCTTCATAAGACAGCTGGTAAGGAGGATAAAGCTACTAATGGAGATGACCTTCTCTCTACATTTTTACATTCAATGAACGGAAGTCACATGACAATAAATTTTAGTATGTTTGCAATAGTAAACCCCTTTCAGAATTGAGAAAGGATCATAAGTTATAACTTGAAGAGGTTTTCTCTGAAACATGGAGCGTATCCTCCTTTTCACTGTCTTATGAAGATAGGAGGCGCTTTCATCTTCTGAGACTTTGTCAGAGTAACATATTGGCATTTTTTTATTTGTTGGAAGTCTTTCCAAACCATCAAAACCATTTCACGGGAAATACGAACCGAATTACTATGCTAATGTGAATTAAAACCCCACCCCTATAGGGAGGCGAAAAAAAAAATAAATTCTGTGTTCCAGCCCCTCTGCTGTAAGTGCGCCTGCATTTGATAATCTCTCCGCTTTGGAGAAGAAAGGAGAAAGAATATTCATTGATTTCTGTTCAAATAATTTGTTATTTTCCAATACTAAACTTCATTCGGACACCATTATAGAAAGACTCCTTCAACTCAAAATGCATGCGTTATAGTGAAAGTTGCAATACTTTTGAGTAGGGAGGGTATACGTCTGTATAATGTGTTTGTGTTGGCCTGTACGGTATACCATGAAGTATCTACTGTAACAACAATTTTTCAATATAAATAGCACTTGTTGAACCAGTACAGTTTTTGATTCCAGATTTATTTTTCTTGTTCCTGTTCAATATTCTTTCCAGTTGTCGTTTGTTCATTGCCACTGATGCTACCCTCCAATCTGGTTCCTACTTCTGACAACTGCACTGAGGGGAGTGATATCACGTATAATGGAACGTGTTCCTTTGCGTGTGCTGAGGGATTTAACCTGACGGGAACCCAGACATTAACGTGTGAATCTGATGGGATGTTTTCGGATTCTTTGCCAAGTTGTGGAGGTATGAAAATATTACTTACAGTTGTACCAACAGACTTAAGAAATGTATTTTGATTTGAGATTGTGTGCTCTTTTAGGTGAAACTACCTGTTGATAAATTACAATATCATTTACCATATGCTACAAGTGATCGCCTTACGTTGCGCCCTTCCTGTGATTCTTGCAAATGCAAAATTAAGTTATATGCGAGTATTTAGCATATTTCCGTTACATTAAATGTTCTTTCATTCTTTTATTCTTTTCTGTATTTTTCAGTTGTCCAGTGTTACGTTCCTGCCTTTCCTTCCTCCCTACTGTCAGTGGATAATAGTTGCATGGGACGTACTTATATCAACTACACCGACCAGTGTTCATTTATGTGTGATGTTGGATATAACCTTGTCGGTAATTCGACGGTAGCATGTGGCCTAGAAGGAGCTCTTTCCAGTAGCTTACCTACTTGCGAAGGTAATGATTTGTGCAGTTTAATAGATTAGTGATCTATGACTCCACTTCCCACATCAATAATATATTCAAATAATGAGAGAAACTCAGAATACGCAATATTATATCGACAAAGAATCAAAATTGAAAGACTTTGTCTTAAATAAACATTTGTTCAACTTGTTCATATATATATTTTGTTCAACTTGTTTGTTATGAATTTGTAATTATGGATTGGTACTATGAGTAAAATTGTTCCTCAGCAATTTAGCATAATACTCACGTGTGTCGTACAACCGACATCATCTCCAGATGCCCTGTTATTTCTTGCCAGACACATTCGCCATGTTTTCCGAAGGTATCGAGTGTGATGCGAATGTGCAAACTGATACACCAAAAATCCTAAAGCGCTGTACGTCACACGAGATAAAATGACTAGAACACTAACGTTAGTATAATTGAGTGTCGGTGCAAGAAGTGGGCTATTAATCACCAATTAAGCACCTTTTAAAGGGTTTAGGTTATCCGATATCTTATTTAAATATCAAGAATACGCACAGTCATATTGCGTACGCTCTAGAAGACCGTCGTTTTTGCCGGACCTTACGATTGTGCTGTAGGGCCTATACACAGCCCGCACGCGGGTAGCGTGCGGGCTGGCGCAGGAAGGCTAAGACTAGCTTCCCGGGGGGGGGGGGACCACTGCCATTACGACATGTACACCATGCGCGTGTATGGACTTTCAAAATGGACCCTAAACAAGTAATTGAATGTCGATCTCAGAACACCCTAAACGAGTATTCAAGTTTGAAAAGATACCCTTTTCAAGTAAACCTTCTGTTAAAAGTATACCCTTTTTCCCCGGGCTTTTTCCTTATTTTGGCAATTTTTGATACCCTTGACAATGTACGCGCGTACATCGTCCGACTGTGAAAAACAACCCTTTTTACGCGTTTTTTCACACGCGCATGGTGTACACGTTGTAATGACACTGGCCCCCCGGGACTAGCTTGCTTGGCGGCAATAGCTGGATTTGCTTGGGTAAATTCAGGCTCATTCATAATGTTTACCACATGACTGGTGCTCCTCAAAGACGATTTATAGCTATTCTTCTTAGTGATGCAGTCTTGTAGTCATTGCCATTTTCGCGACGAACCTCTGCAAGCCAGCCGCTCTGTAGTGCACGATCCAAAATCAGCATCGACTCGCATTTCCGCTTAATAAGTCCTAATCATGTTTGCTCCAACTTCTGTCCTCTATTGAGAATTGGCGCTGCCCTTAGCTTTTATTAGTTCTTTGAATTCTTCTGCA
>JZLH01S0256649.1:6324-17813 GCA_001188425.1 Eucidaris tribuloides | reverse complement strand
AAGTAATGGACTTGCACATCCCTGACACAATCTTTAAGAGTCCTATACAAGATTTACGGCAACCTATAAATTGAACGCAATTATTTTGTTTCCACTCTTGGGTTACGTTTTTATGTAATTACAATGAGCATTTGAGTGTATTGAATAAAGATAATTATTTGTGTTGGAAAAAAATCGTTGATATATGTTGGAAATTAATTAGATAAATAAGTAAATAAGTTAATAAATAAATAAATAAGATGTAAAAAAAAAATGAACAAATATAGGAATCACGGTTACAAATGAACGAGTTTTAAATAGACAGAAAATAAATAAATATAGAAATCGTGGTCACAAATGAACGAAATTCAAACAGAAAAAAATAGGTTTTACAGTTTGGTGATAACGTTAGAAACAACAACAAAAAGAGGGAGTCTCTGATATTTGACTACCGTTTACTTTTGAGGGGAGGGGGAAGATGGGGTGGGGTACATGCCGTTATGAAGCTGCCAGTGCATGCCTGTATTGTTGTTGAATTCTTCGACATAGTCATTGAAAACATTTTGTGTGCTAGTGTTTTTTTTTATTTTACTACTCAACGCAGTTCTTGCGTATCCGCGTGTGTGCTTATTGAATTATCTATGTATTAATATTCGTAGATTAATTACTCGATTGATTGATTGATTGATTGATTGATTGATTGATTGATTGATTGATTGATTGATTGATTGATTGGTTAGTTGATTGATTCATTCATTCATTCGTTCATTGATCTGTTCATTTATGCATTCATTTGCTGCATGAAATACGAAAGATTAATATATAACTGGAAATATATTTACATACATACTTATTCATTCTCCTCAGCTATCGACCCATGTGCCTCCGATCCTTGTCAAAACGGGGGTACCTGCATCACATCAAACGACGGACTAAGTTACACCTGCAACTGCCCAGACTCATTCACTGATGTCAACTGTAATATTCAGATTGTTGAGCAAGGTAACTACAGATTGTTGTTGCTGTTATAGGTATTTCCCAAATTTCGTTTTCTTTGTTACATTCCCTTTCTATGGTATATGGTATTTAAAATATGTCAATTTCAAATGATCCATTAATCACTATTAGTAAAAACTGGAATTGCAGTAAAATCATTGGTAGATGAGAAAAGGCAATCATCCCATATTTAATCACAGAAACAATAAACACAAAAAGGTAATTATTAACGTTTTTAATCAAATCGCAGAACATGATAGACATATTAAAAAAGTAATAGAATAATTATAAACATCATATGTAGCATTCTCATCTACCCAAGTATTTTGATATAATTCTGGTTTTAGCAATTTTGTGTAAAACTTCCATCAGTAAATGCCTATTTCTTCTTGTCTTGTTCATATATACCCAGAACCACCTGCCGTAATTACGCACCCGGACTCGCAAGAGGTTGAAGCCCAGAGTCGCGTTTTACTGCGTTGTTCTTTTCAGAATGTTGATGGCTATGATTGGTTTAAAGATTCTCGAATTCTAGACGGTCATAACGATAAATCCCCACTCGTCATCAACCCCGTGCTCGCCGAAGACCAGGGCTATTATTACTGCCTTGGTTACGGATCGAATGGAGACAACGTCGAAACGGACAGAGCTCTCCTTAAAGTCGATGGTAATTACACTCTTCTGTGAAATCAAATTTGAGTCACTGGCCGAGTTACCTTTAACTCAAATTGATTTGATTTTGTAAGTTTCATTTTTGAAGTAAGACCAATCTTGGAATGAATAAATTGAGCATATTCAATCACACCTTCAGATATTATGAGTTAAACGACCATGAATTATCATGTTTCTGTTAATAATATTCCCACTTTACATAACTGTCATCGGTAAATTTTGCGTGAAGGTTAAAGGTTGTTTTGATTTTATAATCATGTCAATCATTTAAAATAATGACTTGTGATTTAAAATGTTATCTTCTTTGGTCCCCACACCAGGGAAGCACACTTGTCTCATAGAGCTTTGAATTGTATGCAAAACGAGGCTAAACGTTTTGGGGAATCATTTTTTGAATGAAATAAGTCCCATATACAGATACATTTATATTTTGCATAATCTACCTAATCTTGATACTCATTTTTTTATCATTTTGATATGATTCAGGAGTTGATAATTACCTCGTCACAGCATCCTTTGGACTAATCTTTAACGACAGTCTCCGTGATCCAAACTCGGAACAGTACGGGGAAACAGCCAACACACTCAAGACTTTCGTAAGTCTGTAATAATATCTTTAGATATCAAAAGTTACTATCCACTTGAAACTTTTGTATATTATTTCTAATATTTGTAATATATTGTTATATACAAACATATTATATGTGCAAATACACACGTATATAGGTACTTACAAGAATTATAACTGGTTGTCTGTGGTTTATTGGTCTATCAGGACGCCCCAAAACGAACGAGATAGCGAGATGGTGTGAGAGTGTTTTCTGCAAGAGTGAGGTATAATTACGCCTGAAGATGATGATGATGATGATGATGATGATAATGATGTTGATGGAGGTGATAATAATGATGATAATGATAATGATAATGATCATGATTATTAGTATGATTATGGTGATGATAATGGTGATGATGATAATTATGATGATGATAATTATGATGATTATGATGATAATGATGTTGATCGAACGAGGTGGTGTGAGAGTGATTGATGCAAGAGTGAGGTATAATTGCTGCTGAAGCAATTGATGATGACGACGACGACGATGATGATGACGATAATGGTAGTGATGATAATGGTGGTGATGGTGATGCTGCTGCTGATGATGATGATGTCGTTACCTACCTAAATCTTTAATAACAATTTGACACACAGATCGCGACTCCTCTTCAGAACAGTATGGGCAACCCCGTGTCGGTGGCAGTCAATCAGCTGTCACCGGGAAGTGTGGTTGCCGATTTTAATGTCTACCTGTACAACGGTTCCGGCTCCACCTCCGATGAATTGCAGCTGGATAACATCAAAACTGTCCTGACAAGTTTAGCAGAGGGTTCAGACGGTTTCATGGACCCGTCTTCCATCGTTACTCTTAGTACTGGTGAGTCAATGACTGTCAAAACAATAATGCAAGTAGCAAACAATAATTAAATCACTTCTTCTGGACTTAAGATTAACTTCCGAGAACGGTTTCACGTCCTATCTTAAACGCTTCATCGGCTCGTGTGATTTGATGGCTGGAAAACGGCGTTGCCATTCAGCGCAGATACAATTTGAACGTTATTGGATGATTTTAAGTTCGGTGTTAGTGTTGGTGTTGGTGTTGAGGAAACAAAATCGTCTGCTAAACTGAGCTCCAACACTGAGCTCAGTTTAAGCAGACGATACCGATTGCACTATCGATCACATAACACCGAGTGACGTCACGCGCGATTCATGGTGTTGGCTGAAAGTTACGCCGATGGCCGAAATTTTTGGACAAATGTTACAAAAATGACACCAAATCAATACTGCTTGCCACAGAGCTTGTATGAATCTGAAAGGCAAGTTACTTTTCTATATTCCTATATGGAAGTTTAATATCAATTTGGCGAATTATGTAAATTTTTAAGGGGGAAAGATACTTTCAGCGGTTTGCGTCGTACGGTAAAGCTTCTCCATAGCCAACACACACACGCATGCCAGCTCTGCCAATAACAAGACCAACACCAACACTCAACTTGAAGTCACGAAATTCCTAAACCCTAGGGTTTAGTGTTGATGAATGGGAAAATTACACGTAAATCACAAACACCAATCACGGTACTCGGTTCAGCAGACGATATTCAACACCAACGTCAACGCGAACCTTCAACTACAGAAAAAAAGTCATAATTTTCGCGGTCGACCTATACCTAACGGCGCACGTGCTTACCACGTTGCGGCCTCATTGCACCATTTCCTGTCTACTATAGCGTTTGGCAGAGAAATTTAGTGCATTCATGTACGAGTTTTGCGTACACTTTACCGCTGTCCCACTTGAATGAGTTCATTTATTATCCACAATGTATTATACGGGGATCGATAACAATGCTTGCTACAATGAACTCGTCTTCTTCCAAAGAGGAGTTTTTTAAGATTTCGAGCGTCTCGTGTTTAAGCGCGATTCACATGTTTTTTCTCGGAAATTATAAGTGTATGCGCATGCGACACTGCGTTAGTTAGGGTTCTGCGTTCATTTTTCGGATTAATTTCCGAGTTGCACAGATACTCGAATATCGCGCAGCGGTGAGGTCGACTCCCCAGTGATTGCGCGCCGCACCCTTCGGGTCGGAGCATCATGGGATAGGTGAGTCCTCATCCGGCTTCGCGCGCGTATTAGGATACTGCCAACTCGGAGAAATGTATACCCAATTAGAAACGGCTAGAACTTAGATATCACTGCGTTGGCTGGCGCGAATCACGCACCGCCGCGCCGCTCCGGTCGGCGAACCTCTACTCTCGTCATGCGGCGCGGCGGAGAGCTGTGCTCTAGCAGCTTCAGCTTAGGCGAGTGACTCGGGCAGAGACGAAACGCGATAAGTTGTCGCTAGGTTTGGAGATTGTGGGGTAGTATTTAGGTAAGTTTTGCGATTTCGATTTCTTTGACTATATTAAGAGGTAGTGTACTTACAATGACTGTATTTAATAGTCGAGATGGAGCAGAAAAGTTGGTGAAACGGGGTAGAGTCGGCGTTTGTGACATGTAGAATATGGCTATTAGTTTACAGAGACTCACACGCAGCATGCGTGTGCGTCTGTTAGAGGCTACGGTCGCCCTGACACCAGGCCTGACTTCAAGTACGGTGTATATAGCTGGTGTTGTGTTCTTACAACCCAGCCCAGATTTCAACACCGAACTTGAAATCACCCAATGTCTTGAGTCAGACGTCTAGGAATTCTCTGAATTACGGCACTATACACCCAACCGGGAGGCGTTATTTTTTTGACCGGCACAGATTTGGGTCAGGAGTCTCGAAGATAGACTATAATTTTCGTGACGTTTTGTGACGTAATGTTATCAATACACGCGGTAACACGGTCCCCCGAGCCACGGGGAAATCAATTTTTTTAGTTCTGCCGCGAGAGATTTCAAATAGCATTAGGTTTGCATAGGTAAACCGGCTGAAATCGAGCTCCGTCCGCGTAGAAATTAACACACAAAATTACGAAGAATCGGACAAAATTTAACACAATTTTAGGGAATAAAGGTCTATCCTGAAAAGGACTGGACCTCAGAGTACTCACGGTTACGACGGTATCGTCAGTCACGAGGTAAATATCGCAGTTTCTTCTCATTTAGTTCTGGCGACGTAGTCGTACTCGTAGCTCACACAAGCTTCGCACTGACCCAATTCCAATGTGTAGACCACGTAGCAGAAGCAAGACACAATGATCCAGCGGATCGTAAATCTTGAGGTTGTCGTAGACTAAATAAACCTGATTTGATGATTTTTTTGAGTCATTAGTACGTCCACAGTTATCCTGACATCGCCTAGATGCCCTTGTGCGATACGGGTCGTACGGGTTTTGTTGCCGAAACTCCCCCAAAGGCCAGTTAGTACGAGTCGGCACCTGGCTCAAGTAAACTGCAATTAAACTTTACGAAAAATGGCTAAGTCAGGGATTCTTTACGCGCAGCGCACCCTGTTCGCCACGTACAGTGCAATACAATAAAAAGGCCCGCGCGCCGAGCGCGTTCCTGATGTTGTTGTGTACTGATCTTGCGTCGCTATCGTCAATTACGATAGCCATCGATCTCCCGATCGTTCCCTATCGTTTTGAAAATAGTTCCGTTTTTCTTGGATTTTTCCTTTTTTTTGTTTTAAAAGAAATAAAGTGGGATTTAGCGGTTCTTTTTAAAAAACAACCTACAGATTTCTGTAGGTTACAAAACTAATTTTTGACGACGAACCCGATTTTTGCAGTCCCGAGCTCCCCAACGCGCTCCCTAGCGATTCGAGGCCTTCGGCCTCGAATCGCTATAAATAAGAGACATCCGTAATGACTAGTCTGATATTCAGGTAGCATTCATAAGCTTCTGCCCATAGAGTTAACACGCGCCATACCCAAATCTGTCCCGGTCAAAAAAATAAAGCAACCGGGAGAGGGGTATCAAATCAGACTGGCTGATGAAGCGTCACAGAGGGGACGTGAAACCCTTTAGAAATTAAATCGTACTCTGTAAAAAAGATACCGTATTTTTTACGGGGGAATTACGGGAAACCGTAAAAATAATTACGGTTATTTCAATGTAATTTTTACGGTTTACGGTGAAAACCCATTAAAAATTGAATTGAATTGAATTGAAGAGTTTATTGTCCATATTATCATGGAAATTTGCTTTCCACCAGCATTACAATAATACAAAAATACACATAAACCTTTCATACAATAACAATGATAACATACGAATATCAACATGAGTCTTCTTTACAATAACAAGTTATAAAATGATATGTTAAGAGTTTGGGCTTCAAAAAGTGTACCGGGGCAAGTAACATTATGGTTTGTAGGGTAAGTTGGAAACGTGAAAATTGGAATGATATTACAAATGAGCAGACGTAGGTTTTGGTTACTTTAACTGTAATTGAGTGAGAATAAGCGTTTAACGGTGGAAAACCGGTAAAAATTACGGCGAAATTCCGTGCAGCGAGTTGCCACCCATTTCCCGTAAAAGTTTTGCACGGGAAATTGGTGGCAACTCGCTGCAAGAAATTCCGCCGTAATTTTTACGGTTTACCATAAGTTTTACCGGTCTTCCACCGTAAAACCGTAGGTTTTTACCGTAAACCGTAAAAATTACAGTAAAATAGCCGTAATTATTTTTACGGTTTCCCTTAAAAATACGGGCAATTTTCTACAGTGTAAGTCCAGATGAACTGATTTAATTATTTTTTAAATCATTGTTTGTTATGTGGATTTTACCTGGATCAATTTCAACTTACATCAATGGTAATGGATGGATATCAATACAAGATATTCACATGAAATCTCATAGCGTCTACAGTAAGATATCTTATATGTATTATAATCATCATGACAACTGAAAAATTGTTAATGTTTCTTGAAAACAACAGTTGATTGAAACCCCCGTTTGTTCTGCGGTAGACAATTCCCTGCCATATAGTGACTACTGTTCCAAAGCGATTGACAGAAATAGTGCAGTTTGATTTTAATATTTAAAAAATCTTGTGCAGACCGGTAAGTACGAGGAGGTTGATAATACGAAATGGATTTGCTGAGATACTTGGATGCAGAACTATTTAAGATCGAGTGGACATTGAGACAGTCGAAATTGTTACACAGGGTTCCCAGCCCACCAGGGAAATCAGGAAGATCAGGGAAAATTATCTTACTTTTTTCCAGTCAGGAAAAAGTCAGGGAATTTGATAAAAATGCTTCAAATCAGGGAAAAGTCAGGGAATTTTCATTGACCTAAAAATAGAAAGTTGGTCAGTCAGACTCTGTTATATTTTGTTGCATATCAAAACAACATCCAACAACACAAAAAACATGCGAAACTGGAAATGAGTTGAAATAATATTACCATGGAATTTTGAGACTTCATCAGGGACAAATCAGTGAATTTTGTTTTCTTGAAATGCTGGGAACCCTGTTGTATACACCCAGGAAATGGCAACCGGTGCAGTTCACGAAAAAGAAGGGTAGAAGGTATGAGTTTAGCAGACCAGTTATATCAGAAACATATCCCACCCATCGACTTTTGCCATAAGTATGTAGAGAAATCAAAGTTTTTAAATAGGTTTCCAAAATCGTCATCCCCGTAGGGAGCCCCCGTTTAATTCTAATGATGTGCGATGGTGGTTCAATTTCCGTAAGTGTGTACAAAAGTTACAAATGTATGCCTCCCCCTCCCCACTCCCCAAAAAATTACATTGATTAACATATAAAATGTAAATGGATATGGGGATAACTAACACATAAAATGAAAATGGATACGAGGATAATCAACACGTAAAATGGAAATGGATATGAGAATATCATCACACACCAATTTCTCTGCAAAATCGATTATTTTTCTCAAATAATTCAATTGTAACTCTGGGATAGATACAATTTGGATTTAGTCAATTTATCAAATTTATCATTCTACTTTCGGAACTGCATGGCATTCATTTTTCTCCAACCATTCCAGTGACTTGTCCTGTTACAACCGTGACGTCAGACTATGGAGAAGTCAGCTTTCCGTCTGGTGCCATCAATACCGTGGCCAACTCGACTGGGATCGTCTGCCCACAAGATAAAATCAATCGTGAGTTCAATTATTTACTGTTCATGACGATATATTAACCCCTCAAAACAGTTTGGAAATCTGAGTTTGATCGATTATTTCTCCCTCTTCTTAGTAGTAATCAATGCATGCTTGGTACCATCCTGTATGATTATGACGTCAGGGAGAGGACAATATTTAAAAATGTGGGATAAAGTGGAAATTGAACAGCTGCAAAATGAACAGCGATATTTTAAGTTATTTCTTTCCCTGTGCCGAAGAATTCTTCCTCAATTTTAGGGTAACTGTCATTTTTCTCCAACCAATCTGATCGCGCGCGTGGCGCCCTTGATACTATCTGACGAGACGTGACCGATGCTTGTGGCCCGATGCGTGTTAATCGTGCTGTATTAAATGCACTTTTGTTTATTAATGAGCTCCTCCCCCTGTAGCTGTTTTGTCTTTCTTGTTCCACTGTAATAACTAAGCCAAGACGTATAATTTCTAGCCATATAACTGATAGGGACTCGCTTGAAGGTAAGTGTCACACAGTGCTCTTTATTTGGGTTTTTGATCACCATGTATTATAATTCTCACAATTCTCAGAAAACCAATACAATTCCTAACTTATTCATGTTACCGGCTCCAACTTCCTTGAACAAACTACCTACGGCAACCAACGGCACTATACAGCGATCGCACTCGTGGGCCAAACGACATTATCCGAAGTGACCGAAACCGGTTTCGGGTGTTCGGAAATAGAGTCGAAAAGTCACGCGACTTTGTAGAGTTTTAAGAATAATTAATAAAACTGATGTATTATTGCATCTCATCCAGGTGGACAACCTGTTCTCATAGCGACGTGTACCGGGGATTTTATCTCTGCTTGTACTTGGGTTCCGATGGATAACTGTGGAAGAGATCTTACTGCTGACGAGTTACTGCAGATTCTACAGCAGGTATTTAAATTGGCAAATATATTTATCTCCCCGTTAATAACTGGTGAAAATAAAAATTATGATAATATCAAAATAATAATGATGCTAATAATAATAATAATCATCATCATCATCATCATCACCATCATCATCATAATCATCATCATCATAATAATAATCATAATAATATAAGAAGAAGAGGAAGAAGAAGAAGAAGAAGAAGAAGAAGAAGAAGACGGAAGAAGAAGAATAAAAAATAATAAATACAATACTTCAATAAATACCCAAATATATAGGCCATACGTACTATGCCTATAGCTGATAATAGCAAATACTCTACTAATACTAATTTTCCCAAAGATAACATGCCTAATATCCCTGATCACTCCCTTCTTATAAAAAAAAGGAATATTCTTTTGCCGACGTTGCATGAAATCCTGTTTTTTTAAATGACAATATATCATTGACAATTCCACATTGACGGGATCGATGCAATATAGTGCTAACCCACACGTTTGTCATTTTAAGACAATTACATGTGAAAGTTTTATATGTATGACAGGGTCAGTGCGATATATAAATATGCCCAATTTATTTGGCCTCTTAAACGTTTGGATTACAGTTTGAAATTTTAATAGTGTGGAAAAGATAGTAATAGATAATGTTAAATGTATGTAACTCATTTTTCACAAAAGTGTGGGTTAACACTAAATTGCACCGACCCCCTCAATTATCTTTCATCGTCAGGAGGAAGTTACCATGGAGAACGCGGTGGTAGTCGCTCAAGAGGCCGCTGAAATAACCAATACCACAGAAGAACTGACATCAGACGGATTGGAGTCAGTTGCTGTCATATTAGAGGACATTGCCCAAGTTGACTCTACCGATGTACAGGTTAGATGTTATTTTAAGCGTATGCATGTGTTTATGGATTTTCATCTCTGTATGCTCATTGAAATGTTTGATTTGATCATTTGTGATGATCGATATTGGTTGATTCTTGCGTGAATTCGGGTCAGATGGATACTTTTCGACCACCGAACTAAAACCAACATACTATAGCTTCCGGATAATTCCGTAGCACGGACCATCGGGTCCCTATACTCGCACGTACACCCTTCATGAAGATCTACAATAAATTTTCAACACAATAACAAACTGCTCCGTAATCATGTATTCTTACACTTTAGACAATAGAAAAAAATTGAGTGAAGTAAAGCAAGTCACTACTTATGTCCACTTTTCAAAACACTCAACGATCCTTGTGCCGTATCCTAACGTAGCATGGGAGGATTTTAGATCAGGGGTAGTGAAAAATATCTATGCATGTAGAGATTATGACCCAATTAAGTATTTAATAAAAACTTAAATGATTCTTGACTCAATTTAACTGAGTATATACAAAAGTTCTACGAAATTAAATGGAGGGAGGCATTGGTTCGAAATTGCATCACATCATACTATATTTCATTTAAGAATTGAGAGAATGTATATAAAATTGACAACAATATGATAACCAGGTACCGTTTTGTCATTTGTGCATTTTCAGGTGACCAATCTAGTCGTGGATATCATCAACAATGTAGCCGGTAGTTCGACCGTGGAACTAATGACCGCCCAGGAGGTTAGCGGTGCGCCAAGCCGTGGCGTGAAGTCACTGGAACAGCAACTGCTGAATGTCAACGTGTCCGGAACTGGCTCTTATCGGATCGTGGATGATAATGTAGCTGCCGAGGTAAATTTGAAGTTCAAACATTTTCTTGTCGGAAGAAACACACACGTATGCAAATAAATCATTGAGAAGCAGGAATGTATCATAGGGGATGGGTAACTCCTTCCTCGCCTCTCTGTTGATGATGCTATTGGTTCTACATTCTTCAAGAAGGAAAAACATACATAAACCTGCATAATGATTTTAGCCTCGTGTATCCTTCCCTTTGTTCCTAGGTACAAAATAAAACTTGTCTATTGCTATTGTGTGTGGACAAGGCACACACTCTCCCACACACCATTTGATTTCTGCACAGTTTCAATTTTGTACAGGGGGTTGGATATTGAGCAAAATCTGAACCCTAACCTTTTAAATAGGCATGAATAACATAAAACTTAAATATTATTGATATCGTATTGAAACCACCTCCAGGAAAACTGTTTACTCTTCAGTTATAACTCATACTCATGCCAGTATTATCTGGTGTATAGTTTTTGTGCTACTAAATACCAAACTTTACAAGTTTTATCTTCAACACCTAGTATGGGTGTGTGTGTGTGTGTGTGTGTGTGTGTGTGTGTGTGTGTGTGTGTGTGTGTGTGTGTG
>JZLH01S0256636.1:0-11347 GCA_001188425.1 Eucidaris tribuloides | reverse complement strand
GTGTGTGTGTGTGTGTGTGTGTGTGTGTTTGTGTGCGTGCGTGCGTGTGTGTGTGTCTGTGCCTGTATTCCAGTACCTGGGTGACTTCAACTTCATTTCGTTATTTGCTCGTGATTTTTTCCAAAGCAACCTTGACCGCAATACTCATAATCTGCCAACGGGCTGAACAAACAATGGTGTTAAACGACATCATCTATCCATCAGTCCGTGTCATATTTTCCTCTCTCTGCGCCCCGATGTTTTTTGTTCAAACATCACCCCGAGGTATCTTTCAAGATTACATCCATAATGTTGTATCCTTTTTGCCCTCCTCTTTTTGAAGTTACCTACTTATTACAGTCAGTAAAGCAGGATGCCATTATAATGTACAGTGCCTTCCTTCACAATGAGAAGTATCAAATAAGTCTATTGTATAATTTGTGAGGTGGAACTGATTTGCGGTTTAATATTACGGTTATATTAATGCCTTTTCATCTTCTCTCCATAATTTATGGAGTCGTTTTAAGTCAGAGTTTACACCACACTACACCACTGTATTATTTGGCTTTACAATAATGGCTCTTTCAATATGGTGAAATGGAAAAATATATAATATGGGTATAAAAAAGGGGGTTTTCGCTGGTGATTCCAGATAGTGACTCTTCGCTGGTGTGGGATTAGAAATTGAGAGTTTTGAATTATGAATTACTTTCCGTACCTGGACCTTAAATTGAAATCTTTACGATCGATTTAAAGTGATAGGCTAACATTGTGGAGCTTCAAGTTAAACAAATGTCAAACTTTGATATCTGAGCTACATAATAGTGTTCAAATGGACAAATAAACACCATAGAATACAAAGTTTGGAAAGTTACACTGCCAATGGCAAGTTATGCATGAATAAACAATTAAAACTCGGGGCGAGTTTTAATAGCCTAAGTGTACACACAGTAAGTCTATTGGAGGAAATGGGCAAGTGAATCTGGTCAACTTACGATTTTCACTTTTTTAAAGCACTAAATAATCATTTTGAAATACAATTTTTTCAGGGCTTCATTTTTAGACCTCATCAAAGACACTGGTAGCATGGGGAATCATGTGGCTCAGATTTATTTTAACTGTGGTAAATGTTAGCCAATACCTTTAATCAATATTTAATGTTCCTTTGTCTTCGCTCTTTGTCTTCAATCTGTACAATACAGAATCAAAATAGATGCATGACGGCTAAAGACAAGAGAGAAGATGTACATTTTAATTTAAAGGAGTGTTTCTGATTGGTGCAAAAGGCAGGGAGGCAAAATGGAGGTTAAACTCAAACTATAACACCCATGGTGTAAATACCAGGTGTGGTATAAAGTATCAATGCCCCGTTGGAGCTATAAAACTAAACAATGCTTACACCAAGATTTTTACGTTAAATATTATTTTTAAAGACACTAAACAACATTGTGGATGACCCACTTAAAAAAATAGTCAAACTTCGCTCTCTGGCAGTGTTTTAATGGACATTTTAACACCCTAGAACACAAAACTTCAGACAGTTATGCTGTCACTCGCAAAATATTAACAGATAAGAAGCGGCAAATGAATTATTGTCAGCGGCCGAAAATTCTGCGACTCAGCAGTCTAATTGGAAAATTTGGAATGGTCGCTCAGTGATATTTACTTTGTAAAAACACTTTTGAACTGCAATTTTTTTCAGGGCTTCAGTTTCAGACCTTATCAGAAACACTGGTAGCATGGGGAATTGTGCAGCTCAGATGTATTATTTAACCTGGAAACATATATACGTTTCCTTTATCATGTTTGATTACCTTTGAAACACGAGGCTGTTGAAAATCAAGACTTTCTGGTATCGTGTATATTGGGTAATACCCACTGAAGTCTAGAGATCGTTCGTAATACACTGGGTATTAAAATTATATAACTGGTTTTATATTGTGGAATATGGGTTTTAAAATGGTTCTTTGGTTGTTCCCCTGTTATAAACATTGCGTTAGATGTCGTTATTCCGAACGTTCGTTAATTGCCAACGGTTCGTTATTCCAAGAGTAAAAATACTACGCAATTTGGATGAACGAACCTCATTTCGTTTTCGGATTAACGAACCCTCGAGTATAGGAAATTTTTGTGTTTGGAATAACGAAGATCACCCAAAATTTCAGTGTTCTTTAGAGAACATTTTCTCGATAGGGAATTAGAACTGAAATTGGTTCTAGAACGACTCATTTAGGATTCTTGAAAGTAGAAAAATAAATCTCTTTCCTAAAGGTACCAAAATAAGTCTAAAGATTCTAGGAATTCAACTATTAGGTTTTACTTCATCGTTATCATGTGATAGATCGACTTTACATCGACAGTTTCCTAATTTTTGGTTGATAGCAGGTCAAATTAAGAGTGGGCTTTAATGGCCGTCACGGTCACTTAAACAAGGATATAATAAAAAATCGTATCAATATTAATGAAGAAGAATATGACATAGACTCCCTCACGTAATTATGAAGGAAATGACCCTTGTATTATACACTTACAACCTATTGTGCTCCTCCGCTAAATATCCATCACCGGAAATATGACCTGTGGCGCGCTCAATTTAGTTTTAGTGTCAGTGTGCATCTTCAGTAGGGTTTTATATCCGTTATTATTATCATATAATATGTAATTGGCCTTATTAGATGTTATCTTATACATGGACGTGTTTGCAAACTTTACCGAAGTATCAAAGAACGACACTTTGGTGTGTGTAGAACATCAAATACAACGCACGCGCCTGAAGCGCTCTGATTCCTGTGTAGTATTTCGCTGAGGTGTATCGCTCATCGAACCGGAGAACTTAAACCCATGCCGATAAATCACCGCAGTCAATGTTCAAGTTCAAACTTCCCACGTATCGATGCGAAGTCAATAGCCCCATATGAAATCTTACCCAGGTGCGTTCGAATGAGATCGGCATTTCGTTGCGTCAGGTTGGCAAGGCTCCGTCGCGTATTGTTGGCGTTTGACAAGGAGAGACAAACGCGGAGTTCTGGACTATCACACAAACACAATCGAGTCCAAGTTCACTTTAAATTCTGCCGAAATTACTAGGAGGTCTGCGCTAAATTTCAAAGGGTCTATAACAAATCACGCATTTTTTTTTTACATGATACCATATCCCGCTCGTAAATTGGCCACTGATCCAAGGCCACGCTCCGCTTTGAGGCAGTTCGGCACGCGGGCCTTGCTCTATTTTTCTGTTTGGCACACCTGCGACTCTATGCTCGCTCGTCTGTGAGTTAACATGTTGGACGTCCAAAAAGAAAACATTGAAATATATTTATATGAAAAGCGGCATATCGCGACACATTCTTACACGGGGTTCAACAGACAAACGGCGAAGGCCGAATGATACAAAATATGCCTAATCTCGTTAATCGTTCACGAGATTCGAATAAAGAATGAATGACCTTCTAGATTTTTTTGAAAGCATTTCGAAACTAGCATTCCAATCATTTCATTTTAGCACGTACTGATTATCATTGCGTCGAGCTACAATGGAGAAATGACAAGTTGTCTGTCAATTGTTCGCGCACGTTTTGACACCTGACGTGTTTGCGAGTAAACGCTTTGATTGTCATTGTCGGGACTCGGCGTTACTGATGGAATAAACCGCAAAAACCGAACTATCTTTTGATGTCTGTCCGTCTGTTGTGTCATCATGTTATCTCAATCGGCAATAGCACGGTATCGGTCTAATTCCATGTGGCCTTTCCAAGACCTTTCCTACCTTCGTCCTCATATACGCTTGCGTAATTTTCTCATTCATGTCGATTGTGTCTCGAATTTTACTGTCCCAACTGTCGCAAACATTTTGGTTGTGGTCTGCGATGTTTACAACTACTATTTGTTTATAACGGCAAACCTGATATTTTGACATTAAATACAACATGGAAAGGAGCTAACGTGGGTGCCGCGCATGTGCCCACATTGGTGGGTGGGTGACATAGAGAGGAATAAGAATGTTCATGAAAACTAGTGTATATTCAGGAAATATAAAACATATGAATGGACAAAAGAAAATAATATGAACATTTATAAGCATTCATATCAGCAACGTTTGAATGTTTAAATCTTATTGAGGTCATTTACAAACAGGACCCATTGTCACCACTTATAAACTACTATCGTCACCACTATCGTATACATTGATAACTATGACCATCCATTAACATGCCTCTTTATCTTCCTCATTTCCACTCCTCCTCCATCATTTATTCTTGTTCTTGTTTTTCTTGTTCTTTTTCTGCGTCTCTATCTCCTCTTCTCCCTCCTCCTCATTCTTCCTCTTCTTATCATCCTCCTGTTCACTTTTTTCATGAACATCATTATCTTCTTCATCATCTTCTTCGTCGTCGTCGTCTTCTTCTCCTTCCTCTTCTTCTACTCCTCTCCTCTTTCTCCTTCACTATTATTATCATCATCTTCTACTTCTACTTCTGCTTTTCCTCGCCCTCTTCACCTTCATCCTTCTCTTCTTCTTCTCCTTGTTGTTGTCTTTTCCTTCTCCTTCCTCTTCTCTCCTCTTTCTGCTTCATTAATATCATGTTATTCTATACTTCTACTTCCGCTTTTTCTCATCCTCCTCCTCTTGCTCCTCTTCTTATTTTTCTTTCTTTCTTCTTCTTCTTCTTCTTCTTCTTCATCTTCTTCTCCTTCTTCCCCCTCTCCTCCTCCTTCTTCACTTTCTCCTCTTCTTTCTTCTTGTGTGTAATACTGAGGTGACGATGTAAGTTGTCACAGACATGGATACTTCAGCCAGACAACAAATGCCTTGCCATTTTGGCTGCATTCAACGCTATAAATCTATAAAATTATTAATTTTTTGATTAAGACTCATCGCAAATAATTCCTTTTCATTATTATCTTCATTGCAGTGTTTGAACCTCACAACATCAGACATCAGATGCTGTTCCAAAACTTCGTCATGCTCAAGATGTTTCTGTCTGCCATCGTGACCAGTCTGCTGTGGTTCTCCTTGCTTTCGCTGCTCCCCGTCACCACCGAGAAGTTCCACTTAGCACGGACCAACGTCGGCTGCCGGATGGCCAGCAAAGGGATGAAAGCAACGGCCATCGGAGGGGCGATGCTGGGAATTGGAATGGCCCTGTCAGGAGCGGTAAGAAACATAATGAGACATAAATTGTTCTCAAAACTTAGGAATTTAATATGGGGAGTCAGATACAGGCCCCTGGACACCAGGGTTCTTAGGCATCCGCTTTCCTATAAAGGCAGCGTAAATGCTTCAAGTTACAGTGACAGTGTTGTAGTCGAGTCCGGATTAGAGTCCAATTTGGAGTGGACCTGGACTCGGACAATGTAAAATGATTGCCAATGTTTTATTTAACTGCGGACTCGGACTCGAAACTTGCGGATTCGTACCTCTTCTTCAGGTTGAGCGTATAACTTGTTAGATTGTCGTAAGCAACTTATGACCCAATGTCTAATCCTTTCAGTAATGTTACAACCAAACTCCGTAGAGTATACTAAGTGTGGTACTGGAAAGGTGAAGACGATGTGCACCGATTTACGTTTTGACTCTTGTTGACGCGCACCACGTCCTAATACGTCACCATTAGTCAGAACGGCGGATCGCGACGCACCGCGACCATTTTGAATGTTCCAAAATATTTCATCTTTGTGATGTGTCTGGTCACGTTTCGAATATGAATCAATTTATGTCTTGGCGGTTTTGTAGTGATGTGTTGCTAATTCTGTAATATTTTTGACGATTCCTAAATGCAGTATTAACTCCAATCCAATCAACATTTTGTCATTAATATGTCGGGATTATAGGAAGATGCCAAAAAGACGTTTCCAAGAACTGCAACGTCACACGCTGTTTAACACTACTTATTGAGCTCATCAAGACCATTCTTCATTATGTCAAATTACCACATCTACTCTTCAAGATATTTTGAAATTACGTGAACGCCTAATATTTTCCTGTCTTATCTATAGAAGGACGAGATCAAACACTTTTTTAACCCTGTCATACCGTAGGCATGTAGACGTGTACAGTGCGTCTCAAAAAAAAAATGGTCCAATCGGAAATTATTTTTTTAATATACGAAAATCATATATGACGTAGTCAAGTTGGGTATTGTTGTAACGCTAAAAGAACATACGTTGCAGTGTAATTTACTTCATTTCATTTGGTTTTGTTAATCCTGAGATATACTGACTTTTCTGAAATGACGCAAAATCGCGTTTGTCCCAGTATACTGTATGTGCCTTACCGTACATGTGCATGCAGTTTCTGCATATTGTTTAACAAAGAAACCCAATGAGAGTGTGAAAAGTATTGTGTAATCGTTTAACTTAGCTGAACGAATAGATTTTTCAGGTTGTACATTTCTAATTTTCTATTATTTGAAGTACAAAGGAAGTACATAACTTTGACAAATGGGCTAAAATAAATGAGATGTGCAGATCATCATGATGTTAATGTGAATGCAGTCTGGTGAACAGAAGACATGAACATGTGCAATATCATTTCAATGCCGAGTAAGGGTCATTCGTATTTGATTTTTAATTTACTAGATAATCAGAACTAAATATATTGAAGAAAAAAGGCATTTGTTATTTGTTTGATTATTGATTTTCATAATTCAATTTGTATGACTTCTGTATGTAACAATACCACCAATGGAGTTGTCATTATGACAAATACACAAAAGTGGGACAAACGTGATTTTGCCTGACTGCACAAAAGTAATCATAACTTTTGACTTAAAAAAGCAAATTGAATGGGACTAGGTTTATCAGAAAGAAAATTTATTCTGCTTTAATATGATAACAAATACACATACCTTTTGAGAAAATAACATACCTTAAATATTTTTCTCCCGATTGGACCATTTTTTTTTGAGACACACTGTAGTAAGTCAGTGGAGATTGCAAGGCCTGGTACTGAGACAATGCAATTTTGGACGCCTGACCCATTTGATTGCAGCTTTTGAAAAGAGTGTGACTGAAATTGAAATATTGACGAACAGATTTCAGGGTTTCAATTAAAAAATCATTACAATATTAAGACGGCAGAACTTAGAAACCTGAATTAAGAATCAGTAAATGTAACTTCGTCAACACATGGATGATACCTGGTTGCTGGACCGTGGCTGACCCGGAGCATGCCCTTTCCATAAAACCATGGAGGTAGAAGAGAGACCTCCATGCATAAAACTAACTCCACGCCTCCGCTGGTAGCAAATATTGCAAAATGCTACAATATCACAAAACGGTGAAAGAAAAACAAATAATAGTATTTGTCATTTCTTTTGATCGGTGTACGGAGGAGGTGGGCGGGTGGTAGTTTGACACATGTTTGCTTGTCCCGTCAATGAGATTCCACACCTTACCCGCTGATACGCTGGAACGCTCGTTAGATGCACATGTCACCCCTGTATTGGAGTGGGCGTGGTTGTGAATAGTACTCGGGGGAGGGCAAGGCCAATGGGGATCGCACTGGTGTACTGGCGTAGGCACATTGTGTGTGTGTGTGTGTGTGTGTGTGTGTGTGTGTGTGTGTGTGTGTGTGTGTGTGTGTGTGTGTGTGTGTGTGTGTGTGTGTGTGTGTGTGTGTGTGTGTGTGTGTGTGTGTGTGTGTGTGTGTGTGTGTGTGTGTGTGTGTGTGTGTGTGTGTGTGTGTGTGTGTGTGTGTGTGTGTGTGTGTGTGTGTGTGTGTGTGTGTGTGTGTGTGTGTGCGTGTGTGTGTGTGTGGGGGAGGGGGGGTACTCATGGTTCTGACTCTCTGGACTGGTTTTTATGTTTTAGGCGTTGGGGGGCCAAAACGTGACTGATTGCAATTCAAATATAAAATATATAGTGGCCACCCAAATGAAATTCAAAGTGTGTCTAATAAAGACAGGTTAGCTGCAATAGAAAGGTGGCCGCTAGGACAGGTTTGACAGCACAGTAAATATCTAAAAGCTTCAGGGACTCCGGCCCCCCACCCTGGTGGCATATAGGGCAGCGCCTTTACCAGGGGAGGGGTAGTCTGCAGGCACAGACTTTATTTTGGCACTACAATTTCACAGCGCATTGAGCCAAGACTAATCTTGTTGACTAGGGCACGTGCCAGCAGCTATAACACAAGGCCTATGGAAGAACTAGTCTGCAGCACAGATTGTTCAGACCCTGATTTGCGTAGCACGACGGACAAGGGTTTATGCCTGTAAACGTAGGGGGGGGGGGGCTTAACGTGGGACCTTGAACCCCACTCAAAAACTGCTAGCGGGTATGTCGGAGCTCCGCTCGCAACATGCTCGCAGGAATCGTAGCAACATCTGTTCTGCGTATTTTTTGCTTCCGAAATAAACTCCTGCTATGGAATATTGATGGAATGTATTTTTCGATTGATTTCATGAAACCAATCGAACTTTTAAGACTAAACATTAACTTGCTTGCGGAATCAGCACCGACAACCATCATTTAACTCGTATGTGCCAACAGAAATACATGTTGCAATAAAACAACTGAAATTTAAACTAACCAACTCTGAATGGGATATCCCCTTATTAGGATTGTTCATAATACTTTGGGCAGATTTGTTTTTGTCAGCCCTTTTGGCCCCACAGAAGAAATAATAATAATAATAATAATAATAATAATGATGATGATGATGATGATGATGATGATGATGATGATGATGATGATGATGATGATGATGATGATGATGATGATAATAATAATAAGTAAAAATATTTTAAGAATATCTCTTTACGTCGGTGGTCACTAGTAGTGGAACTTACCGTTTTATAAGTCTGGAGCTAATAAGTCATAAATAATATTTTACCGCAATGTGGGTTTAAATGTCAGTATAGCCGTTTATGTTATTCTGTTATGAAAATCAGGTTGGTTTCCCCTCTTTGCAGGAAATTTCGCCAGACATTTATGAACAACTCTAATTTCTCTTTTTTAACACGCATTTTATCATTTCAGTGTCCTGGTGCCGCGCTTATCGAAGTTGGGGCTGGTGTACATAATGCAGGTAAGCTGAATTCTATTGAAACAAACACCAATCTGTAAAACCTTAGTCTGATTCTCAGACCCTACTCGCTGCCGCCTGGGCCCGAAGGGTGTTCTGGCAGCAAGTTCTAAAAGTGCCTAGTCTTATTACTAGACATATTAGTTTGATTGCGCAAGGAGAAAAAAATGAATACGGCCTGTAAAACAGGCTAGTAAAACCTATGTAAGTTCACTTTTTAACTTTGCCGAAAACTAGAAGCTGAACAAAAGAAGCGAACGTTGACATAATAAAAACAACAGAATTTATTTAAAATGAATCAATGCACTTTGTCAAATAAAGGCACACGCAAACACAAACACATACACACACGCACGCGCGTGCGCGTGCAAACTCAAATACACATACACATATACATATATACACACAGAGTTGTAGAGTGATGTTGATGTGGTACATACCCCCTGAAGCTACATATATTATCAATAACGAATTAACGATACAAATAAATATAGCATTAAGTAGGTATGAATATATAGATATACATACAAATACAGATATAGATATAGATAGACTTTTCAAAGATTTTACGACTTTTGTCATCAAGATTTTTCTTTAAATTTATTGATGTAGGATATTTTTTCAGACGTTTACTTATTAACAGTGGTCCTACGCCTTTATATTCACACCAAATCTGAACTGTTTGTCATTTTATTTATTTACGATTGCGTTATCACGTTGTCTGGATAATTGTGAAAGTTCACCTGTCAGCCATGGTGCACGGTTAACCTTTTTAGTCCTGAAATAAATGGTGCGTGCTTATCACAAAGCATCACAAAGGATTCCTTAAAATAGTTCCATAAGTAATTCAATAGGCATTAAACTGTCTATAACTTGAAAATCTACTCACTAATGGCTTACATTGAACCCTCTTTAGATTAATTTAGACAAGAGAGTGGTCACTCAATCCTATTGGTACTTTGCCCAGTTTAAATCCGTTTGTTGCTTTGGCACGAAAAGCAAAATGAATACAACTACTGCTGTTTTCAACTATAATTGGGATTCAAACAAGATATACATTATAATTCAATTATTCAAATGATCAGAAACAAAATCAATGAACAAATTACCAAATAAAATAAATAATCGATACAAAATAATACAATAAAGTGACAAAATCGAACGTAGTACAGAATAGTCTTGACTTAAACAAGAGTGAGGCCCCGAGACAGGAAAGGTAATCCCGAGACCGACCGCCGATAACCGAGCAGCCAAAGAACAAACCAATTGGGAGTAATGCTGTTGGTAGATTAAAAAAAAACAACAGTTATTATAAAAACGACAACAGAAATCACCAGATCGCCAACGAAGCGACCAGAGCAAGCAAGCAGAACCGAGGAAATGAAAACTGTTTAAAACAAGTCAGAATGAATCTCAATTTAGCATAGCAGAAAAAGGTGGAGCTTTAGGAAATTCAGACAGGTATTAAGAAAATTATGCTATTTACAGTTTCCCGAATTTTCAGAACAAAAAAAAATGTTTCAGGTACAATTCGAGTACGCAAATGGACAATACGACAATGGCATCAAGAAAACTGCTTCATCAACCACATGTTGGAATGGAAATAGAATGCAACTTTTTCACATCAATATATAAAATTAGTTTCAAGCGAAGAATGATCATGCCTAAACTGTTATGTAATGTTACCTGACACGAATCCTTTCCAAGGCTGTCAATTGTTCACCTCCATTTTCTGAAATCCACTCACATGCCGATTGTTTGAATAAACCTACGCAAGACACCGTTAATAGGAAACTAATTCAAATACTAGCGATTACACCTGAAAATCCAAGGTTGTAGATAGCGGAACTAATGTAGAGAAAAAAATGACAAGAGGGAGAAAGAGAGAGTGGGAGTATACAAAGACAAGAAATCAAACAAACTAATCCGCCATACTTCTGAATTTAGTATTAGTAAAAAAATATTGGGTTCCCAACCCGTGAGACCTATATCTTGTCGTGTTATATATCTATTTCATCCCATTATTTACTTCTTATCATCGCGCATAAACATTCTTCTTGATTATTTCATGTATAATGAATAACACAGTCGAGTCTACAATCCTTGAATTACGTTCCCATTGAAATTTCTCAAGATACGGCAGTTAACTGTAACAAGCAATTGTGAATATAAAATGAAAAATTATGTTTCTCATACACTTTTGAAAGTAAGCTTCAAGTGTGTTGGAATTTATAGTGAATATCTTGTTGAAAGTCAGAATAATATAAGTCCATAATCATATGGTGTTTAACACCGATTATATCAATCTCTGTGCAGTAGGCTATTATAACCCTGCTCTTTGAA